>CAUYTI010111234.1:0-19652 GCA_963575145.1 Galago senegalensis
CAAGCGAGTCTCTTACCTCCACCTCCCAAGTAGCTGGGACCACAGGTGCCCGCCACAATGCCCGGCTATTTTTTGGTTGCAGCCGTCATTGTTGTTTGGCGGGTCCGGGCTGGGGATTCGAACCCGCCACCTTAGGTGTACATGGCGGGCGCCTTAGCCGGTTGAGCTATAGGCGCCAAGCCCCCATTCTGTTCTAAGAAGACTTTGCTGTCCTTCACTGAGAGAAATTGAAGCCATTGCTCAAATTACTTTCACAATAACTTCAATAGTTTCACTCAGCTGGACACAGTTCATTGTTCCTGAACAATGTCATCTCCTGCCTATATGCTGATCCCTCTCCTGAAACAAGCTAGTCTTGACCTTTGCTGAATTCTTTCTTAATAGTTTTTCTAGTCTCTCCTTTAGAATGTCCTTTGGGATTTGCCCCACTGTCTCTCCCACTTGATTTAGATGCCCCCTTGCTTAGTGCTCTCATAAGCATTCCGGGATAACTCTATCACAGCTCTTATCAATCTGTGCTATTATTTGCCTTTCTGTCTCTACCAGACACATGGCTCATAAGGACAGGGACTATGTCTTACTCAGCTTTTTATCCTCAGCACACAAGAAGTATTTAAACATTGTTTAATCACTAAATTCCATCTCCCAGATCCAGACCACCCTTCCGCAAACTATTCTCAATTCTCATCTTGAATTCTGTTTTCCATATCACTATCACTCCCCTAGAAGTAATATTGTATTATATTATGGTCTTTCTTGTATCATTTTCTAAAATAACAATTATTCATGTTTTATGTTTCTAGAGATACTCTTGGAAAGAGGAACTGACTCACACTACTTGGTCTCCATAGGATTTCATCACAGATACTATTTAGTAGTATTTATTGAAAATAATTTAAGATTTTATAATCAAGAATAATGTAAAGGTCCCTCGTGGTCTAGTGGCTAGAATAAGAAAATTAAAGAAAAATAATGTAAAGGTATATTGCTCTCATTGTATCACTCAGACTTTATTTATAGGTATATGTGTAGTTATTAGTTCTGTGACCTTGGACAAGTTACAACATTCGAACTTTAGTTTTCTCATTTGGAAAATAAGGACAATAACTATATCACAAGATTGTGTGGCCAGGTACTATGGTTCACACCTATAATCCCAGCACTTTTAGAGGACTGCTTGAGTCCAGGTGTTGGAAGGCCAGCCCGGACAACAAAGAGAGATCCTGTCTCTACAAAAAATAAGAAAAATTAGCCAGGTATGATAGTATGTGCCTATAATTCTAGCTACTTGTGAGGTTGAGGCAGGAGGATCATTTGAGCCTAGAAGTTCAGGATGTAAGAGCTATGATTGCACCACTATATTCCGTCCTGGGCAACAGAACAAGACCTTGTCTTCTAAAACATAAATTAAAAAGGGGGGGAAGGATTGTGAGTAGGGTTAATGGAATATATACTCTTTCATCTCTGGAATACACACCTAGTATGTGCCTTATAGAGCCTAATATAGCAGACCCTCAAATATTTGTTGAAGAAATACAGTAGAACATCCAAAGTTGACCACCTCCCTACATTGACTACCCCCTTAAGTTGACCTAATTTTCACAGGCCAGGCATGCATCATATGTAAATATAAGTATAGTAGGCCTAGCTCCTTATGTTAACCAGTTTGTTATAGTCTTTTCGGTGGTCAACTTTTACTATATTTAAATCTATATTACTAAGCATAAAGTAGTTAGATCAGTAGTTGAAATGGACAAAAACAACATTTCATCCTGATCATCAAATAAGTACGAACTATATCGACTTTGCAGAGGAATTTCTGATTTGAAATTTTGCCAACAATCAGAGTTCTGAGTATAGTAGCAAATTCAGAACAGAAGAACACTCTCGAGTTACTGATTCTAGTCTGAAAGGTACAAAATTTACTTCATTTATTTTAAGTCAGAAAGTAATTTTAGATTTAATTGAAGCTAAGCCAGTGCCTGCATTACATATCAGAAAGTGAGAAAGAAGAAAATGCACAGTAGTTAGAACATTTGTGGTTGATTTTCTGTAGAGGCAACAGAAATAGTAAAGACTTTGGAATAAGAAAGTCTAAAGCTCAAATCTCAGACCTGTCTCTTATAAGTAGGCAAATTAAAAGTCTTAGTTTGTTTCCTTGACATAAAAACTGAATACTTAACAACCTTGCAGTGCTACTGAAGGCATTAAATGAGATACTGAAAATAGACCTTGCAAAGCCTGGCATATGGCAAGAATTCAACAATTGGAAGTTTCATGTTAAGGGACCCTAGATTCAAGAGAATAAAATTCTTAAGAAAACCCCCTCACATTTCAAATGTTGGGATCACAGTTACTTACAGAGATTCTGAGCTGTCTTTGAATCCAACACTTTTAACTCTTTTACTTTCTTCTTTTGCACAGATTTCTTTTCTTCTCCACCTTCCTGGTCTTTCTTGGCTAGGAAGGAAAAGAACAGAAAAGCATGATTAAGAGTAAGCCACCTCTGTGCCATACTGAACTACTACTGTCAAGCCTGGAATGACCCCTCACCTCCTATTATAATGGTCTCCTTATAGCATTCCTGCAATAATAACCTCCTTTCAACCATCTACCTTTCTATACCAACCCCTTCCAACTACAATAAATCTTGTTTCCATTTCTTTAAGTTATCAATAAATGCTTTCCTATCTACATCCTATCTACTTGCAGAGATCAGCAAATTTTCTGTAAAAATCAGACAGCAAATATTTAGGCTTTGCAGTCCATATGGTCTTACTTTCTCAGTTCTGCCATATAGCATGCAAGCAGTCACAGACAACAAATGAATGAGCCTGGCTGTGTTCCAATAAAACTTTATTCACAAAAATAAGTGACTAGCTTGCAAACAGTAGTTTGCCAACTCCTTTTTCTTTTGTGCCTATTAAAATTCTAATTATCTTTCAACCTCCATCTTGAACTAGATTTTCCCTATATAAGTTTTTCTTCAACTGTTTCTCCAATCTCCCTCTGAACCCCCATGGAATATGAAGTGAGCCCTGCAGTCCCAGCTACTCAGGAGCCTGAAGCAAGAAGATCACTGGAGCCGAGAAGTTTGAGGTTGCAGTGAGCTATGAAGACATCACTGCGCTCTAGCCCAGACAACAAAGTAAGATCATATCTGGTAAATAAACAAGTAAATGTATAGCTATAAAAAGGAGAGATGAAAAATGTCACTTTTGTGGAAGACAGATTATATGTATCACTTCAAGACAATTTAAGGAAGAACTATTACAACTAATAATTCAGTAAGGCTGACAGATAAAAGATAAGCATATGGACTTCCGGTTCTACCAAAATGGAGTGGGCCTTATATGTAGAAAATATGTAAGACAATTATATTTAAAAAGTGGAGAAAACAAAGAGACTTAAATGGAAATAAAGTTTCTATGCTTCATGCAAACTGGCAAAACACTGGTATCATCAGACTAAGGTAAGTTGCATATCCGTTGTAATACCTAAAGCAACATCTAAGAATAGTCTTAATCAACTATTAAGGCCAGGTGCAGTGGCTCACGACTATAATCCTAGCACTGTGGGAGGCCGAGGTGGGTACATTGCCTGAGCTCAGGAGTTTGAGACCAGCCTGAGCCAGAGTGAGACTCACTCTCTAAAAAATAGCCAGGCACTGTGGAGGGATTCTGTAGTTCCAGCTACTTGGGAGGCTGAGGCAAGAGAATTGTTTAAGGTCAAGAGTTTGAGGTTGCTGTGAGTTGTGCTACCATGGCATTCTACCCATGGAGACAAAGTAGGACTCTGTCTCAAAAAAATAAATAAATACATACTGTTAATCAAAATACAATCTTAAAAAATGTTCAAAGAACCCACAGAAAAGAAAACAGAAACAAAGGAAACAAACATAAAATAAAGAGGAAAGTGACAGATTTAAGCCCTAACATATCAATAATTACCTTTAATAAAAATCATCTAGATGTACCAATTAACATAGACTGGCAGAGTACATTAACTAATAAGAAAAACACTATAGTTTCTCTTCAGATCGAACAAATCTTCTGCCTTTTAATAATGGAGGAACGGAAAAAAAAATAGATCCAACAATATGTTGTTCATAAGAAACATATTTCAAAGACAGAGGTAGGCTGAAAAAAGATATATCATTAGGCTTAGCACCCATAGCACAGTGGTTACAGTGCCAGCCACAAACACTGAGGCTGGCAGGTTCAAACCCAGCCTGGGCCAGCTAAACAATGACAACTGCAACAAAAAGTAGCCAGGTGTTATGGTGGGCGCCTGCAGTCCCAGCCACTTGGGAGGCTGAGGCAAGAGAATCTCTTAAGCCCAAGAGTTTGAGGTTACTGTGAGCTGTGACATCACAGCACTCTACCAAGGGTGACAAAATAAGACTCTGTATCAGAAAAAAAAAAAAGATACACCATGTAAACATTAATATTTTTAAAAAGTAAAAAATGGTTATATTAATATCAGATAAGTAGACTTCGGAGCAAAGAAAGTAACCAGAGACAAAAAGGGACATTATATGATGATTAAAGAATCAATCCACCATGAAGACATAACCATTCTAAATGTTTATGAATCAATACTTGAGCCTCAAAATGTAAGAAACAAAATTAGAATCAGACAATAAAGAGAAATCAAGGATATTCAAAAGGAGAAAGAGGTCAAACTACATTTTTTGGTGATGATATCATCTTATATCTAGAAAACCCCAAAGACTCCACCAAGAGACTCCTGAAATTGATAAATAAATTCAGCAAAGTCCAGGTTACATAATCAATGTATACAAATCAGTAGCTTTCATATACACCTACATCAGTGAAGCTAAGAATCAAATCAAAGACAGAATACTTTTCACAGAACAACAAAGAAATTAAAATACCTAGGAATACATTTAACTAAGGAGGTGAAAGACCTCTATAGGGAGAATTATGAAACAGCGCAGAGGATGGAAACAGTTGGAAAAACCTATCATGTTCATAGATCAGCAGAATTAACATTGTTAAAGTGTCTATACTACCCAAAGTGATTTACAAATTCAATGCAATCCCTGTTGTTTTTGCAGATCTAGAAAAAATGGTTCTATACTTCGTATGGTACCAAGAAAAGAGCCTGAATAGCCAATGCAATCTTATAAAGAATAAATTGGGAGGCATCACTCTATCAGACTTCAAGCTATACTACAAGGCTATAGTAACCAAAACAGAAAGGTACTGGCACAAAAATAGAGACATAGATCCAGATAGGAAACCATCCTCATATTCTCATCTGATCTTTCACAAAGCAGACAAAAACATACACTGGGGGCTCGGTGCCTATAGCTCAACCGGCTAAGGCGCCAGCCACGTACACCTAAGGTGGCGGGTTCGAATCCCCAGCCCGGAACCGCCAAACAACAATGACGGCTGCAATCAAAAAATGGCCGGGCATTGTGGTGGGCGCCTGTGGTCCCAGCTACTTGGGAGGCGGAGGCAAGAGACTCGCTTGAGCCCAGGAGTTGGAAGTTGCTGTGAGCTGTGATGCCACAGCACTCTACCCAGGGGGATAGCTTGAGGCTCTGTCTCAAAAAAAAAAAAAATACACTGGGGGAAAGAACCCCTGTTTAATAAACAGCACTGGGAAAACTGCATAGCTACATGTAAAAGACTGAAATAGGATCTGCAACTCTTACCATTCAAAAGTTACCTCACAATGGATAACAGACTGAAACCTAAGACATGAAACTGTAAGAACTCTAGAAGAAAATGTTGGAAAAAGCTCTTCTAGATATCAGCCTAGGCAAAGAACTTATGAAGAAGATCCCATGGCAATCATAGCACCAACAAAAATAAATTTGACATGATCAAATTAAAAAGCTTCTGCCCAGCCAAGGACACAGTCAATAGAGCAAACAGCTTACAGGAATGGGAGGATATTTGCATGCTATATATATGATAAAGGCTAATAATCAGAATCTACAAAGAACTCGAGCAAATCACCAAGAAAAAACCAAACAACCATATAAATATTGTTTGTTTGTTCAGTGACAGAGTCTCACTTGTTGCCCTGGGTTGAGTGCCATGGTGTCCCCATAGCTCACAGCAACACTTTTGCCTCAGCTTCTCCAGTAGCTGGGACTACAGGGCCACACAAAGCCTGGCTAATCTATTTTTAGTAGAGACAGGGGTCTCACTCTTGTTCAGGCTGGTCTCAAACTAGCAAGCTCAAGCACTCTGCCTGTCTTGACCTCCCAGAGTGCTAGGATTATAGGTGTGAGCCACCATGCCTGGCAAACAATCTTATTAAAAGTGGGCAGGAGACATGAACAGAAACTTTTTAAATGAAAATAGACTAATGGGCTCGACTGCTGTAGCTCAGTGGCTAGGGAGCCAGCCACATACACCAGAGCTAAAGGTTTCAAATCCAGCCCAGGCCTGCCAAATAACAATGACAACTCCAACCAAAAAATAACCAGGCATTGTGTTGGGCACCTGTAGTCCTAGCTACTTGGGAGGCTGAGACAAGAGAATCTCTTAAGCTCAAGAGTTTGAGGTTGATGTGAGCTGTGACACCATAGCACTCTACCTGTGGCAATAGCTGGAGACTCTCAAAAAAAATTTTTTTTGTTTTTTTTCACTGCAACCTCTAACTCCTGGGCTCAAATGATCCTCTTGCCTTAGTCTCCCCAACAGTCAGGCAAAGCACAAAACAGCATGCCTAGCTAATTTCTGTTTTGTAAAGATGGGTCTTAGGCAGGTCTAGAACTTCTGGCCTCAGCTTCCTAAAGTACTGGGATTAGAAACTAGAAAAAGGCCAAGCACTAGGTAGCTCATGCCTGTCATCCTAGTACTTTGGGAGGCTGAGGTAGGAGGATCACTTAAGGCCAGGAATTCCAGACAGCAAGACTCTGTCTCTACAAAAAAAAAAATGTTCAAATTCAGGAATGGTGGCATACCCTTGTAGTCCTAGCTACTTAGGAGCATGAGGTGGGAGGATCGCTTGAGCCCTTGAGTTTGAGGTTACAGTGAGCTATGATGAGACTATAGCTTAAGGCAGCAGAGGGAAACCCTGTCTTAAAAAAGAAACTAGAAAAAGAACAAAATACACCCAAAACAAGCAGAAGGAAAGAAACAAAGAGCCCAAATCAGTAACCACGAAAACAGAAAAATAATAGAGAAAAATCAGTGACACAAATGAGCTAGTTTTTCCAACACAAAATTCATAAAATAAACCTCTAGAACCATGGTTCCTAACCTGTAGATTACAACCAATGAAAATACACCCTGTATATCAGATATTTACATTAAGAGTCATAACAGTAGCACAATTACAGTCATGAAATAGCAACAAAAATAATTTTATGGTTGGGGGTCACCACAAGATGAGAAACTGTATTAAAAGGTCGCGGCATTAGGAAGGTTGAGAACCACTGCTCTAGAAAGACTGACAAAGAAAGATAAAAAAAAGACAGACATACCCATAACAGGAATGAAAATAGAGACTACCACTATAGATCCTGCAGCCATTAAAAGACTAAGGAAATGCTACAAACAATTTTGCACTGATAAATTGAATAACTAACAAGAAATTGACCAATTCCTCAAATACCACAAACTATCAAAACTCACCCAGGATGAAACAGACAACTTGGACACTCTCAAAACTATTTTTAAGGCTGAATTTGTTATTTATTTATTTTTGTAGTTTTTGGCCAGGGCCAGGTTTGAACCTGCCACCTCTGGTATATGGGCCTGGCGCCCTACTCCTTTGAGCCACAGGTGCCGCCCTGAATTTATAATTTAAAAGCTCCTGAAAAGAAAATCTCCTGGCCAAGAAGGATTAATACCAATTTCACACAATGCCTTCCAGAAAATAGAAAAGGGAATGCTTCCTACTTCATCATATGAAGCTAGTATTGCCCTTACACTAAACCAAATAAAGGAAGGAGGCTTGAAGGAGGCAGAGAAAGAGGGAGGGAGGGAGACCAGTATCGCTCACAAATTTAAAGTTATATGATTCACAAACATTTTCTCCAATTCTGTGGGCTGTTTTTTCACTTTTTTGATGTCCTTTGGAGAACAAAAGTTTTTAATTTTCACTATTTCTTTTGTTGCTTATGCTTTCCATGGTATATCTAAAAATTTGTTGCCAAATCCAAAATCATGAAAATTTAACCTAAGGTTTTCTCAGAATCTAACAGTTTTAGCTTTTACATTTAAGTCTCTGATCCATCTTAAATTTAATTTTTGTACATGATGTGAGGCATAGGTCCAACTTTATTCTACGTTGTGGCTATCCGATTGTACATCACTATGGAACACATCTTTTTTTTTTTTTTTTTTGAGACACAGCCTCAAGCTATCCCCCTGGGTAGAGTGCTGTGGCATCACAGCTCACAGCAACCTCCAACTCCTGGGCTCAAGCGAGTCTCCTGCCTCAGCCTCCCAAGTAGCTGGGACCACAGGCACCCGCCATAATGCCCAGCTATTTTTTGGTTGCAGCCATCATTGTTGTTTGGTGGGCCTGGGCTGGATTTGAACCTGCCACCTTAGGTGTATGTGGCTGGTGCCTTAGCCACTTGAGCCATAGGCGCCGAGCTGGAACACATCTGTTGAGAAGACTATTCTTGCCCCATTGAATGTTCTTGGCATCCTTGTTGAAAATCAGTTAATCATAGTTTATTTCTGGACTTTCAATTCTATTCTTTTGATCTATGTGTCTATACTGTGCCAGTATTAAACTGTCTAGATTATAATTGGTTGGTAGTAAGTTTTGACATAGAGAAGTATAGTCTCACTACTTTAAGATTCTTTTGGCTGTTCTAGATCCTTTGCAATTCCATATGAATTTTGGAACAAGCATGTCAATTTTTACAAAGAAGTCAGCTAAGATTCTGATAGGGATTACAATGAATCTAGAGACCAGTCTGGGGAGTGTTCCGTTCAACAGTATTAAACATAGGACATCTTCCCCATTTATTTAGATCATTAACTTCATTCCAAGGTGCTTTGTAGTTTTCAGAGTATAAATTTTATTTGTACTTCTCCTATTTCTAAGTAGTTTTTTAAAAAATATTTTTGTGAATGATTTCTTTAATTTCACTTTGGACCATTTATTGAAAATGTATAGGAATACAGTTGATCTTTTTATATAGATCTTGTATCCTGCAACCTTACTGAACTTGTTAACTGCCTCTAATAGTTTTTTAGTGAATTTAGGATTTTTTTTCTATATGATGATATCATCTGTGAATAGAGCTCATTCTATTTTTTTTTTTTTTGAGACAGAGCCTCAAGTTGTCACTCTAGATAGAGAGCTGTGGCATCACAGCTCACAGCAACCTGCAACTCCTGGGCTCAAGCGATTCTCCTGCCTCCACCTCCCAAGTAGCTGGGACTACAGGCGCTCACCACAACACCTGACTATTTTTTGGTTGCAGCTGTCATTGCTGTTTGGCAGGCTGGATTCAAACCGGCCAGCTCAGGTGTATGTGGCTGGTGTCTTAGCTGCTTGAGCCACAGGTGCCGAGCCCATTCTACTTCTTTATTAACAACCTTGCTAGATATGGTGGCTCACGCTTCTAATCCTAGTACTCTAAGAGGCTGGGGCTTGAGCTCAGGAGTTCAAGACCAACTTGAGCAAGATCGAGACCCCATCTCTACTAAAAATAGAAAAACCAGCCTGGTGGTGTGGCAGGAACCTATAGTCCCAGCTACTCAAGAGGCTGAGGCTTGAGCCCAAGAGTTTGAGGTTGCTGTGAGCTATGATACTGCCATGGAACCCAGGGCGACAGAGCGAGACTCTGTCCCCCCCCCAAAAAAAAATACCAATCATGATGCCCTTTAATGCTCTTTTTTGACTGATTATGATAGCTAAAACCTCGGGTACAATGTTGAACAGAAGTATCAGGGACATTCTTATCTTATTCCCAACCTTACAGAGAACACTTTCTCACTCTACCAAGTATGATGTAAACTGTGGGATTTTTTTTCTTGTGCATCTACTGACATGATCATAAGACTTGTTTTTTTATTAACAGATTATCAAATGTAAAGCTTTGTATCCTTGAGATAAATCCCACATGGCTGTGGTAAGCAATTCTTTTTATATGTTGCTGGATTTGGTTTGATAGTTTTTCATAAATGATTTTTGTATCCATACTCATAAAAGACATTGCTCTATGGTTTTTTTGCTTCTGATATCATTGTTTGGTTTTGGTATCAGGGTAATACTGGCCTCACAAAATGAGATGGAAAATGTTCTCTACTTTTCTATTTCTTGGAAGAGTTTCTAAAGAATTGGAATTAATTCTTCATTAAATGTTGGGTAGAGGGCTAGGCATGGTGGCTTATGCCTATAATCTTAGCATTCTGGGAGGCTGAGGCAATTAGATTGCATGAGCTTAGGAGTTGGAAACCAGCCTGAGCAAGAGTGAGACCACAATCTCTACTAAACCTAGAAAAACTAGTGGGGCATTGTGGCGGGTGCTTGTAGTCCCAGCTACTCAGGAGGCTGAGGCAAGAGAATCACTTGAGCCCCAACAGTTGAATTTACTATAAGCTGTAATGATGCTACAGCCCTATACCTAGGGGGCAGGGTGAGACTCTCTCTTTTTTTTTTTTTAAAGTTGGATAGAATTCAGCCAAGACCATATCTGCACCTGGACTTTTCTTATTGGGTAATTTTTGATTAATGATTCAACCTCCTTACATGTTATGCCTATTCAGATTGTCCATTTCTTTTTAGTTAGTCTTGGTAGTTTGTATGTTTCTGGGAATTTGCTATTTCATCTAGGTTATCTAGTTTGTTGGCATATAACTGGTCACATTCCTTCCTAATGCTTTTTATTTTATTTCTGGAAGGTTTGTAGTTTCTACTCTTTCATTTCTGATTCCAGTAATTTGTCCTTCTTCTTTTTCTTGATCAATCTAAGCTAAAGTTTTGTGAATTTTGTTTACTTTGCAAAGAACGAGATTTTGCTTTCTTTGATTTCTCTATTTTTTGCCTATTCTATATTTCATTAATTTTCACCCTAATCTTTATTTTCCTTCCTTCTGCTTGACTTACATTTAGTTTAGTCTACTCTTTTCAGTGTCTTAAAGTTGAAGATTTTAGGCTATTTGAGTTTTTTTTTTTTTTTTGAGACAGTTTTACTCTGTTTCCCTGGGTAGAATGCCATGGCAGCATCATAGCTCACAGCAACCTCAAATTCTTGGGCTCAAGTGATCCTCCTGCCTCAGCCTCCCAAGTAGATGGGGGTACAGGTGCCTGTCACAACACCTGACTAGTTCTTCTACTTTTAGTAGAGCCAAGATCTCACTCTTGTTCAGGCTGGTCTTGAACTCCTAAGCTGACGCAATCCACCTGCCCTGACCTTGCAAAGTACTAGGATTAAAGATGAGAGCCACTACACCAGACCTGAGATCATTCTTCTTAATATAGGCATTTATGGCTATAAATCACCATCTGAGTAATTATGAGTATGTTGGTTAATTTCCATGAGTTTCCCATTTTTTCCCATGGAGTGACTTCTCATTACACTCCATATAGTAAGAGGCCATATCTTATATTAGTCATATCCTCTTAAATTTATTGAGGTTTCTTTTATGGTCTAACCTGGAGAATATTTCATGAACATTTTAGGAGAAAGTATATTATACTATTATGTTGTGGGATGCAGTGTTCTATAGATACCTACAAGGTCTAGGAGGTTATAACGTCCTTCAAGTCTTCAATTTCCTTGTTGATGTTCTGTCTAGTTCTATCTAATATTCAAGATGGGGTTTTTATGGCCTCAATTGTGTCCCCTACAAATTTATAGTAAAGTCCTAACCCCTAGTATCATGGAATGTCATTGTATTTAAAGATATAGTCTTTAAAGAGGTAATTAAGTTAAAATAAGGTGACTAGTGTCCTTATAAAAGAGGAAATGAGAACACAGACACACACAGAGGAAACCTCATGGAAAGAAATAGGGAGGAAAAGAAAGCCAACTAACAAGCCAAGGAAAGTCCTTAGAAGAAATCAACCCTGCTGATACCTTGACCTCAGGCTTTTAGCCTCCAGAATTATGAGAAAATCAATTTTGTTTAAGCCACCCAGTATGTGGTCCTTTGTTACAGCAGCCCTGGCAAACTATAATGCAGGGGTACCGAGACCCCCAAACATTACTGCTGAACTATTTCTCTTCATTTCTGCCAGTTTTGCTTCATACATTTCAGTGTTTTGTTATTAGCTACGTGTATAACTGTTATATCTTCGTAATGAACTAACCCTTTATATTCCTCTAACACTAGCAGCAAGTTTTTTTTTTGTTTGTTTTTGTGTTTTTAAGAGACAGGGTTTCACTCTTTCACTCAGGCTGGAGTATAGGAAGTACAGTAGCATGATCACAGTTCATTGCAGCCTTGAAGTCCTAGACTCAACTGATCCTCCTAAGTAACTGGAATAAGAGGCATTCGCCAGGCTGACCTCAAACTCCTGGGCTCAAGTGATCCTCCCACTTTGGCCTCCCCCCCAAAAGTGTTGGGATTACAAGTATGAGCTTCAGTGCCTAACTGCAATTTTTGTTTTGAACTCTATTGTCCATATTAGTAACTAGATTTTTGTGTGATTGTTATTTATATGGTATCTTTCCCCATCCTTTTACTTTTAATCTCTTTGTGTCTTTGAATCTAAAGTGTGCCTCTGGTACACAACACACAGTTGAATAGTGATTTTTATTTATTTATATTTTTATTTTGGACAAAATTTTTATTTAGTATTATGTAGTTGTTTAACACACACTGAGGGAGGTGAAAGGGGAGGTTCTTGCAGATTCCCAAAGAAATGTCAGAAAGGCGAAATATGGCCAGCATTACCCATTCCTAAGAGTAGCATACCCCAACCATCCTCTAATGGGCTAGCTTATCTGTATAGGCAGAATAATTCACCTCTCTATTTTAGATGGCTACATGTTTGTGGAAGATCTTAAAATAACTTGCCTCATTTACTGGGGAAAAATCAGAGAGGAAGTGGCCTTTACGGACACTTTTACTTGGAAGATTACAATACTAGTTGAAAGCAATGTCATAAAGTCAAAATTAGGAAGGGTAACTTAACAGGAAATTTAAAAAACATAATACAATTTTTCCTTTTAGCAGCCCTTGAGTAGTTATAACAATATTTTCCACTTTTGGCTTGTTTCTTTGATCATGAATTTTGATTCAAAGTTTTGTTTCTAGTATCTACTTCTGTCTCCCCTACATGAGATCGAGGGGCTTCCTCCATGGTCACCACCTATTGGTGCTCTGCAGCTTGAACTGCTATAGGAATCACATAGAGGCAGCTACCCCCCTTCCATAGAAGGGGGCAGCCCTCTTTCTTGTTTGCCAACCTGACCCTGATCATGTGAGTAGAGATCACTTTGGCTGGTTGACCGTCTTGACTTCCATCATATCTGTCACATCAGCTGCTATAATCATCATGGCAACTGCTTACACCAGGCATCCTCAAACTACCACATGCAGCCCGCCTAGGACATTTATCCAGCCCACCAGGTGTTTTTGCCACCACTGCCTGTCCTGCTTAGCAGCCGACTCGTCCCGAGGCCCGCAGTCTGGCCATCCAATGGTCTGAGGGACAGTGAACTGGCCCCCTGTTTAAAACGTTTGGCAGGGGCCCTCATGTAGGTGAAGCACTATGTGAGTTACCACTACTGTCATATGACTCTCTGTAGGAATCTCCACTTGGATGATCTGAATAGTCATGATCACAACCATATCTATCTCTATTACTAATGTTCTCATCATTACGTGAACTGGAATGATCATGACAATGGTAAATCTAATCTTTTGGTGGCAGATAATCTCTTGTATCTTGAGAAATTAAGTAATGTCTGCTTGAATAGCTGTCTTTACTAGAATATCCATCATCTCTTAGGGATAAATAAACAAGACAGGGTCCCTTCGAGGTGGGCCTCCATAATTATCTCTTCCACATGCTATAGGAGCTCTTACTCCTTTTCTACCACTACTGGTTCAGAAAGGGAAGATATTTTAAAGGGGAGGACCCCCACTTTATGGTGGTGCTCCTTTTTACATGGAGTGGTCCCTGAAAGAACTCCTGTTAAAATTCATGGAATAGCTACAGTCATCCATGTGCCCTCTCTGAAAGTGAGCTCCTCTGGTTCCTCCACTTTTACCCCCAAGACCTACTGGAGGGCCTCTGCTTCTTAGCAGTTAGGTGGTCTATGTCTACCCCTTTCATATGATGGTTTGGTGGCTTGTTCCACTTGGATGGCTTTTCCATCTAAAGACTTTCCATTCATGATATCACTGGCTGTATCCTTCACATCTGCTGGACTTTAAAATGTGATAAAAGCAAATCCTCTTGATTCGTTGGTTTCTCAGTCTTTCATCAAGAGCACTTCCACTATTTCACATTTGCTAAATACTGCTTCAAGGGCTTTCTCATTTATTTCTGTAGTAAGCCCAACAATGAAAAGCTTTCCTAGATGAAAAAATCTGCTTCTACCATTTTTCCCCCCAGTGAGTCAGAGGCATGATGAAGATTTCAAGTTCCCATAAACTTCCTGATAGGGGTTCCTAGCAACTCAGCACAAATGGTGGCTGCCGGATTCAAAGACCACATGTAGAAGCCACTAGTATTAGTTCACAACCTGAATCATGATATTTAATCCAGTCTGATAATATCTGCCTTTTGGTTGAATTGTTTAATCTTTTCACATTTAATATCAAATACTGACATAGTTGAAGTTATGTTTGACATTTTACTTTTGTTTTCTATGTCTTACAGCTCTTCTCTCTAGTCCTCTTTTCAGTGCTTTCTTTTGCATTAAGTGAATATTTTCTAATGCAGCATTTCAATTTCATTAATAATTTTTCACTATATACGTATGTGAATATATTTACACACACACATACACATAATATAAATGGTCACAGATTCTCGCCTTTCCTACTGAATTTTTGTAGGTTTTGTTGAATAGGTATTTCTTCATCTGCTGCTTGTCCTTTGGACCATTTCTAGAGGCTTTAAGTGATTGTTTTAAAAAATAAATTAGGAGCAGGTCAGCAGAGATCATGCTATCAGTCTGGAAGTCAATCTCAAATTTTCTTTTTAATTTAGTAGGCTGTAATAATCCACTTTGGTCTTTAGGCCAGGAATGTAGGCAGCAGAAATTCCTTTAAGTTTGCTTCTTTGTCCTTTGTACATGACCCTATTCATCTTTGAGCACTTCTCTGCTTACCGGTAATTAAAGAAAATAGTACTAGGTTCATCCTTTTCTGTGTAGAAGAATCAGTCACTTTTCTAAGGAGTCCTGGTTTGTTTTAATGGGTATTTAGAAGCCAAGAAAATTTTTAGAAAGGCATGATACAGCATGATACCTACACTGTCACCTATCAAAAGATATCATTTAATCAAACATATGATGGCAGAAATAATACAAATTATTTTATGTACCATTAAGAAAGAAAAAAGTCCTGCCAATTAAACTATGATATCAATTGTAAGAAACACCATGACCTTAGGGATGTTAAAAAAATCACATCCGCATTTGAAAAAATTTAAAGTCCATAATACAAATTCTAAGCCAACTTAGAATTAAAAAGAACTTTCTTGGCTAGGTGCAGTGGCTCAGGCTTTTAATCCTAGCACTCTGGGAGGCCAAGGTGGATTGCCTGAGCTCAGGGGTTTTAGACTAGCCTGAGCAAGAGCAAGAACCCATCTCTACGGGTTACAGAAAAAACTAGCCAGAAATCATGGCAGGTGCCTGTAGTCTCAACTACCCAGGAGGCTGAGGGGGGAGGATCACTTGAGCCCAAGAGTTTGAGGTTGCTATGAGCTCTAATGCCACAGCATTCAGAATTTTCTTAACCTGGTAAGCTATATCTATGAAAAATTTACACCTAACTTTATGCTTAATAGTAAAGACTGAATGTGTACACTCTTTTTTTTTTTTTTTTTTTTTGAGACAGGAGCCTCAAGCTGTCCCCCTGGGTAGAGTGCCGTGGCATCTCAGCTCACAGCAACCTCCAAGTCTTGGGCTCAAGCGAGTCTTCTGCCTCTGCCTCCCAAGTAGATGTTTGCATTTACCACTCTCTAAATTGTATTTCTTTATATATATCAGAAATGAACTTGAAATAAGAGAGTACCATTAAAAGCCAAAAAAAAAAAAAAAAGAGAGAGAGAGAGACAGAGAAACACTTAAGCTATAGCTACATGAGCAAGATATGTATGCTAGAAACTACAACACTGATGAGACAAATCAAAAACCTGCATAAATAGAAAGATATACTGTATTCATAGAAAATATATGATTCAACATTAAAAGGTTGTTTTTCCCCAACTGATCTACACATTCAACACATCCTCATATTCTATTAAACATAAAATTACCATATGACCTAGCAAATCCACTCCTAAGCATATACTCCCACAAACTGAAAATAGGTACTCAAATATATGTACCCACAAAAAATACCATCACAAAAAACGTGACTGTATACTTTAAAGATGAATTTCATAATACATGAATTATATCTCTTTTTTTTTTTTTGAGACAGAGCCTCAAGCTGTCTCCCTGGGTAGAGTGCTGTGGCATTACAGCTCATAGCAACCTCCAACTCCTGGGCTCAAGCGAGTCTCCTGCCTCCGCCTCCCAAGTAGCTGGGACCACAGGCGTCCGCCACAACGCCTGGCTATTTTTTGGTTGCAGCCGTCATCGTTGTTTGGCGGGTCCGGGCTGGGGACCCGAACCCACCACCTTAGGTGTACGTGGCTGGCGCCCTAGCTGGTTGAGCTATAGGCGCCGAGCCCATGAATTATATCTCAATACAATAAATAAATGGACTGTACAATGGACCATAGATCTAAGTGGAAAATCTTAAACCATTAAACTTCTACAAGAGAAAAGGGAAAATTTTTCATAGCTTTAGGGTAAGCAGTGATTTTTTAGATAAGATACAAATAAGCAGGGCAGCGCCTGTGGCTCAGAGAGTAGGGTGCTGGGCCCATATACCAAGGGTGGTGGGTTTAAACCCGGCCCCAGCCAAACTGCAACAAAAAATAGCCAGGCATTGTGGCGGGCGCCTGTAGTCCCAGCTACTGGGGAGGTTGAGGCAAGAAAATTGCCTAAACTCAGGAGTTGGAGGCTGCTGAGAGTTGTGATGCCACAGCACTCTACCGAGGTGGATAAAGTGAGATTCTGTCTCTAAAAAAAAAAGATACAAAAAAAGCAAACCATAAGATAGTCAGAAGCATAAGCTGACCACCAAGTTTCCTTCCCCTAGTGTGACCCCCATGGACCCTTCTCCCTTGAGTGTGGATGGGTCTGACCTACTGCAGTAACCCCTTTTTAAATGAGAGTTTAGAGGTCAAAGAAAGAAGCAAACACACTACAGAGATGGCTATAGGGCAGGAAATGGTGGGTGGCCTCCAGAAACTGAGAATAGCCCTAGCAAGAAATTGGGGACCTACATCCTACCATTATAAGGAGCTAAATTCAGTCAAACACCACATGAGTTTGGCAGAGGACACTGAGCTTCAGAAAGCAATGCAGCCTGACTAGAACCTTGATTTTAGCCTGGTGTGACTTTGAACGGAGATCCAGCTGAGAGAACAGGCCTATGGAAACTATGAAAAAATAAATTTATGTTGTTTTAAGCCACTGAGATTGTGATGAATTTTTATGAGGCAATGAAAAATAATATAAAACACAAAAACAAAAATTGATAAAGTAAATGTCATCAAAACAAAAAATTTGTTTTTGTAATACACTGTTAAGAAAACCCTCAAAGACTCCAACAAGAGACTCCTGGAATTGATAAATAAATTCAGCAAAGTCTGGAGTTACAAAATCGATATACACAAATTAACAGTATTCCTATATACCATTAATAGTGAAGCCAAGAGTCAAATCAAAGACTCACGACCATTCATAAAAGCCACAAAGAAAATAAAATATCTCAGAATATATTTAACAAAGGATGTAAAAGTTCTCTACAAAGAGAACTATAAAATAATTGAGGAAATAAGCTGCAGAAGACACAAACAAATGGAAAAACATATCATGCTCATGAATTAGTACAATCAGCAGGTTAAAATGTCCATACTATCCAAAGCGATTACAGATTCAATGCAACCCCCATCAAAATACCAATATCATACTTCACAGATGTAGAAAAATATTTCTGTGGTTTGTATCAGAGGTCCACAAACTTTTTAAACAGGGGGCCAGTTCACTGTCCCTCAGACCAGTGGAGGGCTGGACTGCGGGCCCCGGGATAAGTCAGCTGCTAAGCAGGACAGGCAACGGCAGCAAAAATACCCGGCGGGCCGGATGGGCCCGCAGGCCATAGTTTGAGGACGCGTGGCATATGGAACCAGAAAAGCCAAAGCCACCTTGGTGCCTGTAGCTCAGCAGCTAGGGTGACAGCCACATACACTGGAGCTGGAGGGTTTGAATCCAGCTCGGGCCTGCCAAACAACAACAACTACAATGAAAATACAAAATAGCCAGGCATTGTGGCGGGTGCCTGTAGTCCCAGATACTTGGGAGGCTGAGGCAAGAGAACCGCTTAAGCCCAAGAGTTTGAGGTTGCTGTGAGCTGTGACGCCACAGCATTCTACCCAGGGAGACAGCTTGAGATTCTGTCTCATAAAAAAAACGAAAAAAAGAAAAGAAAAGAAAAGCCAAAGCCATGTGAAGTAAAAATAACAAATCTGGAGGTATCACATTAACACATTTCAAACTATACTTACAAGGCTACAGTAACCAAAACAGCATGGTACTAGCACAAATATAGAGGCATAGTCCAATGGAAAAGAACAGAGAACCCAGATATAAAACCATCCACATATAGTCAACTGATCTCTGACAAAGCAGACAACAGGCAGAGCACCAGGGCTCACACCTATAATCTTGGCAATCTAGGAGGTAGAGGCAGGAGCATCCCTTGACCTCAGTAATCTGAGACCAGCCTGTGCAAAAGCAAGACTCCACTACTACTAAAAGTAGAAAAATTAGCTGGGCATTGTAGTGGGCACCTGTAGTCCCAGCTACTGAGGATGCTGAGGGAGAAGGATCACCTGAACCCAGGAGTTTGAGATTACTGTGAGCTATGATCACATCACTGCACTCTAGCCTAGGCAACAAAGTGAGACTCTGTCTCAAAAAATAAAAAAAAATAAAAAAAAAGAAAGAAAGAAAGAAAGAAAAGAAGAAAAAGTAGACAACAATATACACTAGAGAAAAGAAGCATTCCCTGTTCAATAAATGGTACTGGGAAAACTGAATAGCTACACAAAGAATGAAAAAGGATCCAAATCTCTTACCACTCAGAAAAATTAATTCAAGATAGATAAAAGACTTAAATATAAGGCATGAAAGCATAAGAATGCTAGAAGAAAATACTGGAAATGGGCTTGGCACCTATAGCTCAACCCGCTAAGGCTCCAGCCACATACACCTAAGGTGGCGGGTTCGAATCCCCAGCCTGGATCCACCAAACAACGACGGCTGCAACCAAAAAATAGCCAGGCGTTGTGGCGGGCGCCTGTGGTCCCAGCTACTTGGGAGGCGGAGGCAGGAGACTCGCTTGAGCCCAGGAGTTGGAGGTTGCTGTGAGCTGTAATGCCACGGCACTCTACCCAGG
>CAUYTI010111237.1:0-13997 GCA_963575145.1 Galago senegalensis
GGGCCTGCCAAACAACAATGACAGCTGCAACCAAAAAAATATCTGGGTGTTGTGGCAGGCACCTGTGGTCCCAGCTACTTGGGAGGCTGAGGCAGGAGACTCACTTGAGCCCAGGAGTTGGAGGTTGCTGTGAGCTGTGATTCCATAGCACTCTACCCAGGAGGACAGCTTGAGGCTCTGTCTCAAAAAAAAAAAAGGCAACAAATAAAGAAACACATAGGATTTTTTAAGGAATTCATATTAGCTTCATATAACGATATCAATGATATCTCCCTCTCCCTAAAAACACACATAGGTTTCCAGGTACTCCCAGCCTAGATTCTCCCCCTACTGTGTCACACATTCAATGTCTAAGGCTCCTGCCTCAAGATAATTGCAGATCCTGTGTTCCCTAAGCTGACTCAGCATGCACTGATGACACTATGCTCTGAATTTTCCTAAAAATAGCATATCATAGAAGGTAACTACACACTGCCTATATTTCATATTTCAGACTTTTTAATATCCCACCATAGTACTCAGCTACATGGGCTGGCACACATGTATAATTAATGTTAATAAATACCTGTAGATAGTATTCAAACTATAAATCTCAACCAGACACCTACCAGGTCTAAGGTCTCTGAGTATATCTCTGCTATCAAGAAATTTTCAGCCAGGTAGAGAAACTAAGACTCAAATTATAGTGATATATATGTAGTAAGTATGTATGTAATAGAAAATATTAAGCATAACAGAAAATGCTAAGTATGGCTGAAAAGCTTTAAAGTTTAAAGGAGTTCTGGCCAGGCTCAGTGGCTCACACCTATAACCCCAACACTTGGGGGCGCTGAGGCTTGAGGCAAGGAGTTCAAGGATACAGGGACCTATGATTATAACACTGTACTCCAGTCTGGGTGAACAGAATGAGATCCTATCTTGGAAAAAAAAAAAAAGTCTTGAGGAGTTGTTCCTTCTTATTAGGAAGAATTAATGGAAAAGGTTGACCTTAAAAGGTGGGAATTGGTCTACAGAATCAGGGGGAAAACCTTCCAGGAAGGACAGTCTGTGTAAGAAAATGGAATTCGTGGGAAGAAGTCTGGCTGAACGCTTGTGTTTGGGAGGGTCAGAGTGTCAGACTAAGGAGTTTTATTCTGTAGACACAGGGAAGAAACTAAAAGTTATTAGAGAGGTGGCCAGCCTCTGATAGGTTCTTAGTTGGTGTTCACATTGTGTTGTCCCTCCCCACTAAATAGGGCTGTGTAACTGCTAGGATCCTGTGGGAGGGACAAGGAAGACTTCCAAGACTAGGTCTGCAGAACATGTAATAAAAGCTTCTACTCTTTTAAAATATGTAATAACATGGCAGCACCCGTAGCTCAGTGAGTAGAGTGCCAGCCACATGCACTGAGGCTGGCAGGTTCGAACCCGACCTGGGCCTGCTAAAAACAGTAGTGACAACTTCAACAAAAAAAATAGCCAAGTGATGTGGTGGTTGCCTGTAATCCCAGCTACTTGGGAGGCTGAGGCATGAGAATTGCCTAAGCCCAAGAGTTTGAGGTTGCTATAAGCTGTGACGCCATGCACACTACCTAGGGTGACCACTTGAGACTCTGTCTCAAAAAAAAAAAAAAATGTAATAATACCATCTACTCTTACTTACTCTTAGATCACTCACTCTAGGGGAAGCCAGCTACCACATCGTGGGCAACCCCAGAGAGGTCCATGTGATGAGGAAATGAGTTGAGGCCTCTTGACAACAGCCATGAGAGAAGCCAGTTCAGAAGCAGATTCTCCAACCCAGTCATGCCTCAGATGACAGCAGCCAAGGCCAACACCTTGACTGCAGCCTCACAAGAGCCTGACCCCCAGAAACTGTGTGAGATATTATTGAATGTTCTAGCTGCTAAGCTTTGGGGTAATGTGTAACATAGTAATAGACAACTAATACAGGCAGCGATGTAAACAGAGCCATGTGTTAGGAAAGTAAATCTACACAGGCGACCTCAGGAGACAGACTGGAAGCAGGGAAATCTTTAGGAAAGGGTCCAATAGTCCAGTCAAGAGGTAATAAAGAGAAAAGGACTAAGGGAAGAACCATAGAAGGAAAGGAAATAAGAAAGCCAAGGGGAAGGAGCAGGATAGTTGTAAGGTTTCAAGCCCAGATATGTAAGAAGATGGTGGTGATGTTATAGGAACAGAAAACAAAGGAGAAGCTAATAGCTAGGAGAGAAATAGTAACATTCAGAATAACCTTCAGAGATGTGCATTCTCATTTATTTTCCCCAATTAAGAACCTGAAGCTCGGGCAGTGCCTGTAGCTCAGTGGGTAGGGCGCCAGACATAAATACCAAAGCTGGCAGGTTTGAATCCAGCCTGGGCCAGCTAAAACAACAATGACAACTGCAACAAAAAAATTGTCAGGCATTGTGGCAGGTGCCTGTAGTCCCAGCTACTTGGGAAGCTGAGGCAAGAGAATCGCTTAAGCCCAAGAGTTGGAGGTTGCTGTGAGCTGTGAGGCCATATCACTCTACCCAGGGCTGCAGCTTGAGACTGTCTCAAAAAAAAAAAAAAAAAAAAAAAGAACCTGAAGCTCATTAAGGTTCACTGAAGGGGTTAATGTCACAGAACTAAGACAAATCCAGACCTTATCTTAAGGCCAGCAGTCTCCGGTTTTGGATGCAAGGCATTTAAGTCCAGTAGAGTTAAAATTGTTGAGTCTTAAATTCAAGGAGAACAGTGCTAAATAAAATAGATTTTTTTTTTTTGAGACGGAGCCTCAAGCTGTCCCCCTGGGTAGAGTGTTGTGGCATTACAGCTCACAGCAACGTCCAACTCCTGGGCTCAAGCGAGTCTCTTGCCTCCGCCTCCCAAGTAGCTGGGACCACAGGCGCCCGCCACAACGCCTGGCCATTTTTTGGTTGCAGCCATCATTGTTGTTTGGCAGGTCCGGGCTGGGGATTTGAACCTGCCACCTTAGGTGTATGTGGCTGGCGCCTTAGCCGCTTGAGCCACAGGCGCTGAGCCAATAAAATAGATTTTTGTAGTCATCTCGGAAAATGGTAGGTAAAACTACAATAAGGGAAAAACTGCTGACAGAGATAAAGAGAAAGAACACAGAACATAAAAGTGGCAGAAAGGGGAGCAGGGAAGATGCAGCACTCAGAGACCTCAGTGGGGCAAGCTCTGGAGTGTAAGGCAGAGTTTAAAAGCGGAGGTGTTTTCTGAGGTGGGGAATAAAAATGCACAAGCATTCACATGCTTGAAGCAAAGCAAATTTCCCCCCCCCCCCCCGGAACGGCTGATTCATAGTGTTAAAGCCTACTGCACCCCATTCAAATCACCTTTCCACTATGAGTTTGGTCAGAATGGGCTCTTCATATTGAGTGGTATCTTTATCCTGCTGAAGGTTTTCAGGTCCATCTTGGGGTTCTGTTTCCTGGAGCGGCACTTCCAATTGTGGGGCATCACCTAGGGATATTTCTTGCCTGGTGGTGCTGCCGTCTGGTTTAGAAATCTCTGGATAGTCAGAGAAAGATGAGGGAATGCGGCCAGACTTATCTCCTTTTTTATCTGCTTTTTTCTTTTCCTTCACCATGGTCTGTGGAAGACCCAAAATTTACTTTATAAATACCAAATGACTCCTTTGGCTGAGAGCTATTTGTTTCAAAGCACTGATGAATTTCATCTGAAAAATAAAAATTATGTCTCTAAATATCTGAGGTTTTCACTTGTAGAGCTTTACAACACAATGTCATTATCAGTCTCCTCATTAAGCCTGAAAAACTAATTGTAAGTATCATCAGTTTATAAAAATAATAGAATTTCAATACTACATTGGCTGTTCCCCAAAATTTTTAAATTGGAACCACTATCTAATGTTGTATCTTTTCGAATAAATAGTGTTGCAGTAAGAAGTGTAACCCTATACACAAAAAAGGGCTACTTAACCTTTAAGGCAGTGTTTTTCACCCTTTATCTCACTGCACACTTGAACTTGTAGTTAAACTTCCACAGCACACTTAAATTATGTTGATCAAGAAAAAGAGTAAGGCCCAACAAGGTGGCTTATACATGTAATTCTAGCACTCTGGGATTCTGAGGCCAGTGGCTTGCCTGAGGTCAGGAGACCAGCCTGAGCAAGAGAAAGAACACTGTTTCTAAATATAGCCATGAGTTGTGGCGGTTGCCTGTAGTCCCAGCTACCTGGGAGGCTGTGACAAGAGGATTACTTATGCCCAAGAGTTTTAGGTTGCATGAGCTACAATGCCATGGCACTCTACTAAGGGCAACAAAGTGAGACTGTCTTTAAAAAAAAAAAAAAAGAATATATTTACTGTCTTTTGATGTTCTTTCAAAAATTAATTAATGATCTTTAAAATTTTTCAAGGCACACCAGTTGAAAGTAACTGCCTAAGGCCTCCCCTCTAAGGCCAATTCACACATTACAAGCCCCTCCCTTGATATATTAGCACTGCAAAGTGTTCAAGAGCTGGATTGATTAATCTCCTCTGTTTTATCATGCTGATAAAATGAGGTGATGCACAGAGAAATCCCTGATACAGGATATAGAGCAAAGTCAACAGATGGAGCGATTATTTTGTCCCTTTCCTGTTTTTGAACTTGAAAAATCACTGGCTGCCTACTCTCTGTAGCACTACTGTGATTGTCTCTTCTGTACCAGACAAGAAAGGACGTGGCAATACATTGTCCAATGCCCCCCAGAGCTGAGGAGTAGAGGAGCCATAGTTTTCACAGCCCTCCAAATGAGTCCTGGGGTGCAATGGGTGCCCCTTCCCCTCCTGTACCTGGATGGCAACTTCTGCGCACCCCATTTGCTAGCTCAACCCCACTTCTAGACTTCTGTCTTCCTTCAAAACCCCATTGCTCCTTCCAGGCCCTGATTACCGCCTCCGTGAAGCCATACCTGGGCAATCTCACTCCATCTGCTCTCTCCTCTATATTCACACAGGCCTTTTCTTTTTTTTAAGAGTCTCACTTTGTCACCCTCAGTAGAGTGCCGTGAGGTCATAGCTCACAGCAACCTCCAACTCTTGGGCTTAAGCGATTCTCTTGCCTCAGCCTCCTGAGTAGCTGGGACTACAGGCGCCCACCACAACACCAGGCTATTTTTTGTTACAGTTTGGCCGTGGCTGGGTTTGAGCCCACCACCCTCAGTACATGGGGCCGGCGCTCTACTCACTGACCCACCGGCGCCGCCCCACATAGGGCTTTTCTATAAGCCTTTTAGTCCTTTATTAATGAAATAATAACTGCAAATAAAACCGATTTCATTTCTCTCTGCGTGTTTCCTAATTTTTTTCCTGTTCTCCTTGGCTGTTTACAGTACAGAGTACTGGCTGGGCTCCCAGCACAGTCCTGCTCGGCCTCAGGTCCTCCCGACCCACGTACCCAGGTCCCTAAGTCCAATCAATTCAGCTCAACAAAAGAGGAGATGGTCGCCAGGGCTGCCGCTTACATACGGCGGGCATGAGCACTCACCTGGCTGTGGAAGGCTGCGGCCTGCACCAGGTCAGACCAGGCGCAGGCAGCAGGACTGCACGCGTCCAGGCGTCCTGGGGTCCAGCAGTGTCTCCAGGCAACCGCGTCCTCCCCTCCACGCCCCTCACTCTTAAAGGGACCGCCGCACCGCCAACGCGAGGCCACACAGTGGTTCTCAGCTCTGCTGCATAGACAGCAACAGCGGCACTTGGCCACCTAACTGCTTCTCCATAATACTATAATTTACTCAAGTACTAGTTTTTTCTTTCTTTCTTTCTTTCTTTTTTTTTTTTTTGAGACAGTCTATGTCAACCTCGGTAGAGTGCTGTGGCATCACACACAGTTCACAGCAACCTCAAACTCTTGCCTCAGCCTCCAAGTAACCTCAAATTCCCTTGCCTCAGCCTCCCAAGTAACTGGGACTACAGGCACCTGCCACAATGCCCGGCTGTTTTTTGGTTGTAGTTGTCATTGTTGTTCAGCAGGCCAGGCTAGATTCGAACCTGCCAGCTCCAGGATTATGTGGCTGGCACCCTAGCTGCTGAGCTACAGGCACTCATCCAGGCATTAGTTTTTCATTGCTGTCATAAACAAAGTACCACAAAGCCAATGGCTTGAAGCAACACAAATTTATTATCCTATGGTCTGTAAGTCAGTCTGCCAGAGATAATACATTTCCTGCACTCCAGCTTCCAGAGGCCACCGCTTGTTCCTTGGTTCCTGGCGCATCCCTCTGTCTGCAAAACCAAGTGTCCTCTCTCTGGCCAATGGAAAAAAGGTCCTCCACTCTGAAGAACTCCTCCTGGATAATCCAGGACAGTTTCTCCATCCAGTAACTTAACTAGATCACACCTGCAGAGACCCTTTTGCTATATAAGATGATGTAGTCAGAGGTCCTAGGGATTAAGCCATACCTGTCTCTGGGGGCCATCCTGCCTACAATTCCAGTGATTCTCACAAGACCCCACAGATGCACATCACCATAGTATTTGACACAATAGGTGGCAATAGTCACTGCTTTACTGTCTGGTTCCATCTAAGAAAGCTTTTCTCCCCAGAGGGCAGCAGGGAAGTTCACACTGGTCATTGCTATGCAACCTCCATTTGGACTCTACACAGGGCATCTTTATTTCCATTTTTGGTATAGTTCAAATAGGATAAGAATCTTATAATAAAACTATTTGCAAGATGGACAGAGATTCTTACATCTTCAGTACCCACCCTTCAGGGTCAGTAACTAGAATGTCCTTCAGTTCATACCCGGAGGAAACCGGATGATAGCACTTGATTACAGAAAAAAAACAAAATCTTTCTTTTTCCCTGCTTAGAACAGTACTTTGACACCTTGGGTGCACAGAGAAACACTCAAAAATAGTGACCACCAATCCCATCCAAAAATTTTCTTCAAGTTTGGTAGACAATGCCCCTTGGTTTTTTGGATTATTCATTTAAAAAAATTTTATGTTCATTAGGGTTGAAACCTACTAACACAAAAGGACAATAATTTTACATTTATTGGATTAAACTAATATGAATTTAATTATTAAGGGCTATAAGTTGCAGACTAAAAATACATTCAGCAAGAGCAGAGGCCTGGGTAACTTCCAAAGTGCTCGTGTTTTTTATAAAACACGTTCTTGCCTATACACACACACACACACACACACATGCACATGCAAATGCAGAACAAAATATGTTGCAAGCAATGCTCCATATGGTTTGAAAGGTTCTCAAGACCATTTATAAATGGAGCTGGTACATTATATTTTTAAGCAGCAGGTTAATTTTGAACCCCTCCCTCCCTACAAAAAGGTTTCTTAAGACCTTGTCTTTTAAAACAGAAAAATCTGCAATAAAATTTGTAATTTCATAGAGTGAGATGTCAGTTTTGAGAAATGACATCCAGATTGGCAATGTGTCTCATGGTTGGCCTTCCATGGGGACAGTTCCAGGGGTGGTCCATCTCACCCATGTGGGTGATGAGTTTCTTCATCTCACTTGTGTTAAGAGCAGTTCCAATCATTACCTGAAAATGAGAAACAATTGAAAGTTTTACTGTTTTTGTTAGAAAAGCAAGTATTCAAAAGCATTCCTCTCAGGCAACGCCTGTGGCTCAAAAGGGTAGTGCGCCAGCCCCATATGCCAGAGGTGGCGGGTTCAAACCCAGCCCTAGCCAAAAAAAAAAGCATTCCTCTCTAAAATAAGATTGATTACAACTCAAAAAGCACATTCCCCGAAAAATCTTCCCCTAAGATCCTTAACTTCTATGGAGTATCTCAGCACCCCACCCTTTTGCGAAACTGAGGCCTCCTTTGGCTGTTTCATAGTGGCACCATCTCTATACCAGATGCTGACTACACCTGTCCACCCCCAACCACTCTAAGCAGCTCCACCGTGACCTCTCTCCTAGGCAGCTACAACAGCCTCCTCCTGAGCCTTCCTGCTCCCCTCACCTCTACCAGCTGCTCTTCACACAGCAGCAAGGGATTATTTTTGAAAGTCTGCCAGGTCACATCACTCCTCTTCACAGCTCTCCCCTCTAACCTGAATAAAAGACTCCCCGCCTTCTATCACCTAATTTGGTCCTCACTGGCCTGCTAGTACCTCCAAGAACATATCCCTCACTCTCATACTGGAGCCACACTTACCACCCCTTCCCCTTGCACAAGTCCATCAAGCAAGCTCCTGCCTCTGAACCACAGCATTCCCGGGATCCTCTTTCTCTAGATGGGTGCAAGCATCACTGTGTGTCAATTCCCTCTCCTTAGGCTCTGGCCTGCTCTCCCCATAATAGCTCTCCTGCCTCTCTCCAGCCCTGGCCCTGGCCCTGTTGGCTCCACAACACAGATCCCTCTCGGGCAGGGAGAGGGAAAGCAGTAGACACCACAGTGAGCCAGAGAATCTGAGATCCTAAGAAACGAGGAGCCATGGAGAGAAGAAACAAATCTGAACCCTTCTGTCACCCTAGTTCTTCCTACAGTACAGAGTCTACCACATACCAATTGCACTCTGAGGACAAAGTAAAGAGCACGGCTCTGCCACCTTGGAGGAACACAGACAGTAAACAAGTTAACAAAGAATCAAGACTAGTGGCACCCAGGAGGGTCCAGGAGAGGCTACTTTAGTCAGGTGTGAGGAGGGCCTGCCCACTGGAAAGCCAGGCTGCGTACACAGCTGAGAAGACAGCAAGCAGACAGCATGGAGGCAGGCAGGGGACCAGAGTGACTACAGAATTAGAAGGAGCACAGCACAGGAGACAGGGTGGGAAGGACAGGCAGAGAGTGACTGAGGAGGAAGAGGTAGAGCACAATAATGCATCTGCCAGGACAGGAGAAAGGAGAAGGCTGTGGCTTTACAGGCCTTTGAGTCACAATGAAACCTAGAACTTTTAAATGCTTGGCTACTAGTCCAGGCCAGCCTTTAGACTCCAGGATTAGAAGGTCAATATGAGGTCTTTATAAAAAAAAAAAAAAACCTATAGCTAGAAGTCAGATTCAGGACCTTCTTCTAATTAAGTTCTGCCGTGAATAATTTTGCCCAATGTCATAGCTATAAATGACACCTCAACCTCCCGAATAACTGGGACTACAGGTGCCCGCAACAATTCCCGGCTATTTTTTTTGTCACAATTCGGCCAGGGCCAGGTTTGAACCCACCACCCTTGGTATATGGGGCCAGTGTCCTACTCACTGAGCCATAGGCACCACCCATTGATCAGCAATTTTCAGTGTGCCATGAGAGGATCTTAGGTGTGCCGTGAAAATTTGTAAAGATTAATTAAATTATTTTCAAAAGAAGTTCAAAGCACAGTAAGTATACTCTTTTACTCTTTTGTTGATCAACATAATTTAAATATGTTACATAAGTTTAATTATAGACTTGAGTCTGGTGTGAGATAAAAAAGGTTAAAAAACACTGCACTAGACTCTTCACATGACTGTTTTTAGACACCCTCACTTAAAGTCTAATGGGATCCCAGACAGACCACGTCTCACACAGTACTCTCAATCCTATGCAGGCCCCTCCTACAGTCCTGACACCCTTTGCTGTCACTTCCCTCCCCAGCAGTTCCTACAATATACAGCACAGCCTCCAGGCTCTGACAGGGCCTTCATAGGCTCTATGTGGCTGCCCCTCTCCAGGCACACAGTCAGCCCCTGGCTTCACTCAAACACCCTGACCCTTCACACTTGCTCTATTTGACCAATTCTTTCTTTACCCTGACTTTGAAGTAATAGTTCAGATGTTAATTCCTCAGACACCATTCCCTAATCACATTTCATCTGGTCCCCTCATTTTCTGTGGAGTCCTGAGTGCACTTACTGGTATCTTATTGGTGTCATTAATTTTTGTTGATATCTTTTTCTCCCCACCAAACTATATCCTCCACAAGGGCAAGGACCTCAGTTACTTCTGTATCTCTAGCACCTGGAACAGGATGGGCCACACAGCAGGGGCTCACGGAATATTTGTTAAATAAATAAAGGAATGACATACTTCCCCTCCTTATGGCAGGTGAAACAGAGTCACTTACTTTTCTTGGATAGCAGGGTAATGCCCAACCACTACTCCCGCTTTCCAATACCAATCCAAGTGGCAACAGTGATACAATATGCAATAACCATGCACAGCACCCTGTAAGACACTTGCCAACTAATGACTTCACAGAATCTTGGACAGTGTCACCTAGGCCTGGCAGCAGCAATCTCTATTCACTCAAGTTGTTATTGCCCATAAGGTCCACCAACAAACAAGTTACCTAAACAGCTACTATACTGGGAATCAACAAGAGCTCTAACATATAATACTGTTTAACAGAAATAGAGAAAAAGCTACAGTTATGAGTTAGAGGCACAGATAACACAAACATGCTAAGCTGGTATGTCATGCTGACAGGGAACAATGTGGCAGAACATTGACTAAATCAGGAGCTTCCCTAAGAAATTCCTTAGACTATGATCTTGAGCAAATGAGCTTTTATTTTATTTTACTGATTTTAGAATATTACGGTGGTACAAATGTTTTAGTTACATGGATTGCTTTTATACTGCTTGAGTAGGGTGGTAAACGGGCCCATCACCCATTATGTGCCAAATGACTCATTATCTATGATTGCACCCACCTCCTTCCCACCTACTTGATTTCCACTGAGTTTTACTTCCATCTGTGTACATGAGTGCCAATACGTTAGTTTCAGTTTAATAGGTACATGAAGAGCTACTTACTGACTTCCGACAGGCTCGGGAGGCAAACATCTGCCTGACTCTGGAAGGCCGGCACATGACCCCAGGGCTGTCACTTAGCATAAAGATCAGTTCATCTATATCCTGGGGTCCAAAGGTCCAGTTTTTACTAGTTGGCAAGGAAATCAATTTAGCCCTTTCAGTGACTGGAGCTAAAAGAGTGGAATTTTGAGAAAAATCCATTATTTGAGAAATATATTTCATTTGAATGATACTTGTAATATACACTTGAAAGAGAAAAACAGAATGCATTTTAGGGGAACCTTTTTTTTTTTTTGAGACAGAGCCTCAAGCTGTCACCCTGGGTAGAGTGCTATGGCATCACAGCTTACAGCAACCTTCAAGTCCTGGGCTCAAGCGATTCTACTGCCTCCACCTCCCAAGTAGCTGGGACTACAGGCACCTGCCACAATGCCCAGCTATTTTTTGGTGGCAGCCATCATTGTTGTTTGGTGGGCCTGGGCTGGATTCGAACCTGCCAGCTTAAGTGTAAGTGTATGTGGCTGGTGCCTTAGCCGCTTGCCGCTTGAAGCACAGGTGCTGAGCCTTAGGGGAATCTTTTTTTATCTCTTATGAAAGAATTGATCCACATGACCTCAAAGACTTCTCAGCTCTAAAAACATGATTCTATAGTCCTAATAACTTACCACTTTCATCAATAATAAAATCAAAGCCATTTTTCCTGAATATTTCCAGATTTTCTATCAAAATAGCTTCACTGACAGCAGTTAAGTTGAGACTCTGAGGTCTGAAAAACAGATTTAAACCATATCTTGAAGTCAAACATTTAGCTATAAAACAAAAATGAAATCAAAACAATATTATGATATTTTAAACTCATTTCATAAAAATGTGAAAAACACTATTCAGCTAAGTGTCAGAAAACTTTCTAAAGAGATCTAATTTCCTTTTTCTTAATCTTAAAGTTCTTTTTAGAAGTTAAAGTAGCTACAAAAGCAGTTTGCTTCTTTCCTAAATCTTCCATCTTACTCCAATGACCTGGTCTTTTATGGATCCTCTCCTTCCCTCCTCACAATAAAATATGAGAAGCTAGATTAGAACATAATCAGCACTTGAAAACAAAATGCACAGACAGCACTTATTTTGCTTTCCTGCTCCTTCCTCTGCCTGTATTATTTCTCCATCCATCTCTCCTACTGGATTTACATTAAATGCTTAATAATACAAACACTGCTAATGGCAGGAGATATAGACCCAGTTTTGGTCCTCCTGGAATTAACAGATTAGTGGGAAATAAAGACATTGATCCAATAGTCAAACAAATCCATTATGACTACAAACAACAGGAACAATCCGAAAGAAAAAATAGCCAGTGCCATAAGAACATATAGCAAGTGAGACTTGACCATGGGTTGGAGAAGGGTGCTCTGAGGAAGTAATCTTTGAGCTGAGCTATAGGGACAAGTGAGAGTTAATGAGGTAAGGGGGAGTCAAAGAGGGGTGTGGGATAAGTGTTCCAGACAGAGACAACAATCTATGCCAAGCCCTATGTGGACTTATGATCTTTCCAGAGCCATACATAAAAATATACTTCATTCTTTTTAATGGCCATATAAGAATTCATCAGGCCTGCCAAGAGAAAAAGAAAGATGGCCAGAGTGCTCAAATATAGGGAATGAAAAGGAGGGTTAGGAAAAGCTAAAGAGATCAACAGCATCAAACTATGCAGGACCTGGTAGGGTAGGATGAAATTTAAGTCTTTATCCTTTAGTCTTGAAGTACAGTCTCTCTCAGGACCCAAAGAGTCCTGTGATTACCCAGATCAACTTGAAATGCCACAGATAAGCCATTATTTATGCCAAATGACTAAAAAATAAATGATTTCTGGCCAGACATTGTAGCTCATGCCTGTAATCCTAGCACTCTAGGAGGCTGAGGCAGGAGAACCACTTGAGCCCAGGAGTTTAAGGTTGCTGTGAGCTAGGCTGACTCTAGCCTGGGCAGGAGTGAGACTCTGCCTCAAAAATAAGAAATAAATAGGGAGAGGCCTATGGCTCAGTGAGTAGGGCACCGGCCCCATATACCAAGGGTGGCGGGTTCAAACCCAGCCCCGGCCAAACTGCAACCAAAAAATAGCTGGGTGTTGTGGTGGGTGCCTGTAGTCCCAGCCTCTCGGGAGGCTGAGGCAAGAGAATCACTTAAGCCCAGGAGTTGGAGGTTGCTGTGAGCTGTGTGACACCACAGCACTCTAACAAGGGCAATAAAGTGAGACTCTGTCTCTACAAAAAATAAATAATAATAATAAACAAATAAATTAAAGACTTGAGAGGCAAGAATATTTCACTACTACAAAGTAGCTTACTAAATGTCTTTACTATTACCATTTACTCTTATTGAAAATTTAAAATGCATTCCATGCAGGTGGTGCCTGTGGCTCAGTGAGTAGGGCGCCAGCTCCATATACCAAAGGTAGTGGGTTCAAACCCAGCCCTGGCCAAACTGCAACAAAAAAATAGCCGGGCGTTGTGGCAGGCACCTGTAGTCCCAGTTACTGGGGAGGCTGTCACCTAAGCCAAATGGCTGGAGGTTGCTGTGAGCTGTGACGTCACAGCACTCTACCAAGGGTGACAAAGTGAAAGACTCTCTCTCTAAAAAAAAGAACAAAAAACATTCCACGGGAGACAGAGTACTAGTATTTTCTGGCTGGAAAATATATTTTTTTGTTTATATTTGATTTTGTCATATAACATTTTAAAAACATTTCTGTTTATAATAGTTATAGGTTTACAAGGATTAAATGAACTAATAGATATAAATTGCTTCAATAGTGCCTGGCATATAGACCGGGCACTGTTGAAGTAAGCAATAAACAGTAACTATAACTATTACTGTGTAAAAAGTACAAAAATATTCTGTATGAATACTCATGACAAAAAATAAATCACATGTATACATATAGAGATGCATAGAAGCTATTAAATCTTAAATTTGTGGGGGAATTTGGGAATCAAAACTGAAGAGTCTTTTTTTTTTTTTTTTTGAGCCAGAGCCTCAAGCTGTCCCCCGGGGTAGAGTGCCCGGGCATTACAACTCACAGCAACCTCCAACTCCTGGGCTCAAGCGAGTCTCCTGCTTCTACCTCTCAAGTAGCTGGGACCACAGGCGCCTGCCACAACACCTGGCTATTTTTTTTTTTTTTTTGAGACAGAGCCTCAAGCTGTCCCCCTGGGTAGAGTGCCATGGCATTACAGCTCACAGCAACCTCCAACTCCTGGGCTCAAGCGAGTCTCCTGCCTCCGCCTCCCAAGTAGC
>CAUYTI010111238.1:0-19608 GCA_963575145.1 Galago senegalensis
CCCCCCGGGCAGTGAGGGGTCTGGGAAGGGAAGGGAAGAGCCCCGGGCAGTGAGGGGTCTGGGAAGGGAAGGGAAGACCCCCGGGCAGTGAGGGGTCTGGGAAGGGAAGGGAAGACCCCCGGGCAGTGAGGGGTCTGGGAAGGGAAGGGAAGACCCCCGGGCAGTGAGGGGTCTGGGAAGGGAAGGGAAGAAGGTGCGGCCCTAGGAGGGGTTGGTGTGACAGGGTCTGACACATGTCACTGAAGGGGTTCCGTGGGACCTTAACAAGAGCTGTCAGAGTGGAATGGCAGGGCTTGTGAGCCAGTCAGGACAGGAGATGTGGACAGTGATGTGGAAACTGGCCTGTAACAGGAAAGCACGTTAGAGGTACTTGGAGGAAAACGTGGGCCAAGGAAAGGTTCTGTGGAAGATTGTTTAAGATGTGAGAACAGAGCTAGTTAAAAATGTTGAGGGCCATCCTGGGCAACAGAGACCCTATCTCTACAAAAATAAAAAAGCTAACCAGGCGTGGTGGTGGGCACCTGCAGCCCCGGGTAATTGGGAGTCTGGGGCAGGAGGATCACTTGAACCCAAGGGTTTGAGGTTTCTGTGAGCTGTGATCACGCCGCTGCACCCAGCCTGGGCGACAGAATGAGACCCTATCTCAAAAAGATAAATAAATAAAATGCTGACGGGAAGAAGCCACAAAAAGGAAATCTCAGCATGTCAGGAGAGAACAGGTGTGACGGATGCAGCCCCCCATGAGGAGGCAGAGGATGTGGCTCAGGGGCGGACAGAGGGACTCGCTGCGGCCACAGCCCTGGAGACAAGACTGTTTGGTGTCATGCACATGGTCTTGTGGGCGACAGAGCGCTGGGGGTTTCTGTTCCTGTTCCTTTGTGATGTTGGGGGGTGATGCCACCTGACGAGCCAGAGGACAGAGCAGTCTGTGAGGAGTGTAAGGCTTGCAAAAATACAGAAGATTCTGAACAAGCCCTGGAAAGACTGAGGATAAAAATAAAAGGAATGTAATATGAGAAGAATTTCCCACTTTAGAAAATACCACAATCTGAAAATAGAAGATGAGTTTCCAGACAAAGTTCCTGAAAAGAGAAACACAAATATATCTTAGTAGTACTTTCAAGCTGCGGGCTGGGCGATTCCTTCAAGCATCATGAGAACGTCTCCCTTCCCCAGAAGTACACAGATTAAGCTTTAGATGTCACATCAAATGTTAGAAGACGTTGTACGAAACCTGCAAACAACTGAGGGGCACAGTTACATCCCCAACATTGTCTGCACAACCAAATTGTTATTCATGTTAAAAAGCAACCAAAGAGTCTCTGTGCCTGTGGCTTAAGCGGCTAAGGCACCAGCCACATACACCGGAGCTGGCAGGTTCGAATCCAGCCCAGGCCACCAAACAACGACAGCTGCAACCAAAAAATAGCCGGGCATTGTGGCGGGCACCTGTAGTCCCAGCTACTTGGGAGGAGGAGGCAGGAGAATCACTTGAGCCCAGGAATTGGAGGGTGCTGTGAGCTATGATGCCACAGCACTCTAACTAGGGTGACAGCTTGAGGCTCTGTCTCAAAAAAAAAAAAAAAAAACCAACCATAGAGCAATCTTTAGTACATAATGAGTGTACAGTTGGTTGCAGTAGACTGTGGGCAAAATTGGCCCAAATGACCCACATGGCCTGCTTTGGCCACAGGAACAGTAGTGAATGTGGGGCCAGGCTGCTGCAAAATGGCTCTCACATTGGGGCTTAACCTCTTTTGACGTTTTTGGAACCATGAAGCAACCAACTGTCCAGTAAGTGATGGCCAGTCAACTACTAGTCATGAATGCAGACGTCTTAGGTCATCTAAGACCCCCCCCGGACAAAAATGCAAGAGAGAACACAGCCAAGCCAGTCCAGAAGACTCCCCTAGCTGACCCACAGAATTGTCAACCAAGTAAAATGCTGCTTTAAGCCACTGTGTTTTAGGTGCTGAGTTATAGAGCAAAAGCTAAATGATAACACTAAGTAAAGACCTGCCCCCCCAAAGGAGGATGAGATCAAAGGATAAGCACAGGTTCCAGGTAAATGGACTAAATCTTCCCACATCTCCCCACTGAACGCGTCTGTAAAGACTGGACAGACGCCGTAGCCACAGTGTGGAAACTAAAAGTAACAGGGGGCTGGGCGCAGCGGCTCACGCCTGTAATCCCAGCACTCTGGGAGGCTAAGGCAGCCAGACTGCTTGAGCTCAGGAGTTTGAGACCAGCCTGAGCAAGAGTGAGACCTCATCTCTAAAAAACAGCCAAGCGTTGTGGCAGGCACCTATAGTCCCAGCTACTCAGGAGACTGAGACAAGAGAATCACTTGAGTCCAAGAGTTTGAGGTTGCTATAAGCTGTGATACCACAGCACTCTACTGAGGGCAACTCTGTCTCCAAAAAGAAAGAAAAGTAACAGGCAGACTTGGGGAGGCCACATTTTAAAATCCTACAGACTTGGTGGCAGATTTCCCATTTTTTCTGAGGCATCCTTCAGCCGAGATGCAAGGCAGCCAGCAACCTGGAAGCAGACATCAGACTGACATAAAACTAGAGGGCTGTAGGAGAAGCCATCAGTTGTGACTCAAAAAGCAAAGAGAGAATAAAGAACACTCTCAGTTTTTCCAATTTCTTCCTTCTCTCCATTTCCTCCCGCCCCAGACAATCCCAGAGTGACAGCTGCAGTGACAGCAGTGGGTGGAACCACAGGCAGCTAAAACTCAGAAAGAGGAACTTTCCTCTTTGACCAAAGAAGCTGTGGCCCAAGAACATGGGCCGAGCATTTGTTGTTTTATTTTCTCTCCATCCTGCTGCCGCTCAGCCCCTGACGGGCCAGGCATGGGAAATGTGTGCCTCAGTAGAGTAAGGGGAACCCAAGAAACCAAAGGGTACCGGGAAGACTGCTCAAAGGGTAAAGACCGTGGAGTCCTGTATGAACCCCTGAACCCCTAAGCTGCACATGAGTGGGTCTGACCCGAGACAGTGCACCAGGCGTCCTCAAACTATGGCCGGCGGGCCACATGCAGCCTGCCTAGGACATTTATCCAGCCTGCCGGGTGTTTTTGCCACCGCTGCCTGTCCTGCTTAGTAGCCAACTTGTCCCAGAGCCCGCAGTCCTGCCCTCCAATGGTCTGAGGGACAGTGAACTGGTCCCCTGTTTAAAAATTTTGAGGACCCCTGCAGTACACCCACCAAGGACTCTGAGAACTGCACTGAAGGGAGGACCATGGCCGGGCTCCACACTGGCCCCAGCAGTGCAGATACGGGACAGATCTGCCCAGCACTGCAGAGGGGTTAAGGCAAAATGGACAGCAAGACCACAGCCAAAGACACTGGTCAGAACTGTGTCTGAATCCAACCAGACTGATCCACATGTGGATTAAACAACACTCAGAATCTCATAACACAATACACAAAATATCCAGAAGATAATCCAAATTATTTAGCATACAAAGGACCAGGAGAGTCTCGACTCTCATGGGAAAAACAATCAGGGGACACCCATTCCGAGATGACACAAATGTTCTAATGATCCAGCAAAAGCTTTTAAGGCAACCATGATAAAAACATTCCAAGAAATAAGGGCAAATACTGCAGATAGAAATGGAAAGATAGGAAGTCTTAGCAAAGAGATGGAAGATGGAAAGAAGAACCAAATGGAAATTTTAAAACTGAAAAATACAGTAACTGGGATCTTAAAACCTCACTAGGTTGGCTCAATAGCAGAACGGGACAAGACAGTGAAATCGAAGTTAGAGTAACAGAAATTACCCACCGTGAACAAAAGAAAGAAAACGGGATTTTAAAAATGAGCAGAGCCTGCGGGCGCTTTGGGGTGATTCCAAAAGATCTAACATGTGTATCAGCAGAGTCCCAGAAGGGGAAGAAAAAGAGGTGAGGCAGAAAAAAAAAAATCTGGAAAATAAATGCAAGAAAACTTCCCTCATCTGTCAGGTCACATAAACCTCCACATTCAAGGAAGATCATTATAATAAAACTGGGTGAACCCAAACAAGTCCACAGCAAATGCATCATAATCACACTGAAACTAAAGACAGAGAAGCAGTATCGCCGTCAGACAGCGAGACAACTCATCACTCGCAAAAGAACATTGATTCCAGCGCCCGCGGGATCTCAGCCTCCACCCGCCGGCGACCACAGCCAAATGCTTCTTCAGACATTGCCAAATGTCCTCTGGGGGCAAAATGGGAGCCAGTTGAATAATATTCATCTAAATTAATTTTTGGTGCAGTTGTTTTTCTTTTCTGAAACAGTCTTGCTCTGTGGCCCAGATGAAAGTACAGGGGGCCAGTGATAGCTCCTGCAGCCTCGAACTCCCAGGCTCAAGTGATCCTTTCACCTCAGCCTCCCAAGTTGCTAACTTTTACATTTTTGTAGCAATGGACCTCACTATGCTCTAGGCTTGTCTCAAATCCCTTACATTAAGTGAACCCCACTTTGGCTTCCCAAAGTCCTGAAATCACAGCTTAATGACCTGAGTCCTCCCCCTTCTCAGATTTCTTTTTTAAAGAAATATTCCAGGCCAGGCGCAGTGGCTCATACCTGTAATCTTAACACTCTGGGAGGTCGAAGCAGGAGGATCGTTTGAGCCCAGGAGTTTGAGGTTGCTATGAGCTAAGCTGAAGCCATGACACTCTAGCCTGGGCAACAGAGTGAAACTCTTGTCTCAAAAAAAAAAGAAAATTCCCATTTGGCTTATTTGTCAATCATAGGGTTTACAATTCTAAATTAAATGAACAAACAGGGGGTAGGTCAAAAGACACCCAGTCCCTCATGTCCCATTTAAAATATATATATTGTTTAGAGCCAAGTTTATTCAGTTATATATAAAAGACCAGCACTGGAGTTCATTTTCAAAACACCATAGACACACTGACTCCTTACCCATTCTTTTTATCCAAGAGGCAGCTCCCTTCTGCTGCCCTCAGAAGGGAGCTGATGAGAGAGAACATTCCTGCCATATGTCGAGGTGTCTACAGTTGAGATCAACAAATTCTAACGCAACCTAAGAACAGTGTCCTGGTAGCTGGCCAAGATTCCTTACCAGCTGAAGACTGTGTTTAATTCCACATAGTAGTAGGATTCTAAAAGATTTCCAGCAGCTGCAAGAAATGCCACATTGGGGGAGATTGCACTTATAGCAAATATTTGAATTAAGAAACACTTGTGTTACCTTGGATTATGGCAACCCAAAAATATGCATTTGCAAAACACATATTGAATATGGCTGTCAGATTTTTCCAGTGTCTTTTAAATCTCAATTGAAGGGGAAAAAAATTTCTCATTACTAGAAAAGCAGTTAAATAAAACAAGAAGGCATTGGAGACATTTCACCGGTGAAATATTTTGTCAGCTCGACCTAGAAACCTATAAAAGTAAAAGATTTTGACACTGGAGATGTGAACTAGTTAGACTGAGAAAAAACAGCCATGCTCCATAATTAATAATAAATAAGTACCTCCATCATTGTTACTTTTTAAACTTTAATAGTTTCAAATGGACACATAGGACTCTAACTGGCTAAAGCACTGGCCTGAATAAAAATGTCCATAAAATTTTATATCTTTAGCTCAAAAAATGGAGGTCACGTGGGTCTACCAAAATAATCCACTTTTATTATTTGACAAGGTCTAATCATTGTACTGAACAGTCATGAAAAATCCACTGTAACTTGTACCTCCCTTTCCTTGTCACTTTTTTCTGGAACATAACTTTGCTAAACCTCACTTTCTTTTCCAAATTAGAATAGACATTCTATTTCATTATTCATTCAGCAAACTTTTATCCATGTGACAGGCACAGTGGTGGGTGCTAAGGTCACAAAAGTAAGACACCAGTCCTCTGATGGTGTCTCACAGGGCCCTAGAACCTGCAGAGAAGGACATGCAGACGTGGAAATTGCATTGCAAATTGGTAACTGCTCTGACGGAAGTGGGACCCGAGACCGTGAGGGCACGGAGGACTGCGTGAGCTCTTCTGCCTAGCGGAGTGCCACTCTCTTCTGTCACATTTGATCAAACTCTCAAACTTGGGGGTTTTTACAAGGGAACTGGAAGAAGTACATTGTCCTACACAGAGAAATGACCAGGGCAAGGTCCTGGCTTTGCCATCTAGCCTAACACCTGTCTAGGAAATGACACCAGGGGGAGTTGGTGGATGGGACTCTAGGTGGCCCCACCTACCTCCTCCGTAACAGTAGCGTGTTGTAATGATGTGTGAGGCCCCTTCTTTGAGCCTCACCCCAGGCTCACATCTCAGACGTGGTGTTAGGAGTGTGGCCTGTGGCAAGGTGAAGGCCAACAGTGGGGTAACAGCCATGTAAGGGCTTGTGAGGCTGGCGGGGCACAGGAATTTTTATTCTCAGTTGGAGGAAAGTGCAGCTTATCCTTTAAGCAGGGATATGACATATATTGGCTTTTTTTTTAAGCATTGTGATGAATAAATTGGAAAGGGAAGAAACTGTTCCTGGGACCTACTGAGGAAGCTGTAGCGTTTGCTTTCTGGGTGGACATTTTTACCTGCCATGTGGATCACGGTCAGAGCGCCCGGCTCCGTACCTGGAAGGACATTGTCTTCAAAGTTCTCATGTGAAGGAAGAACTGAATGGATTTTTGTCGATGTTTTCTAAAAGCCTTGTCAGTAATTTAGATCCAGAATGCTGCTGTTCAGTCCACACTGATCAGGTTTCCTGAACTCTTTACCTTTTGCTGATGGTGCTTTGGGCTACTGGGAAGAGTCCACGGCAGAGGTTGTTGGTTGCACAGCTACAAGACGACGTCATCTAACACTGACTCCTGGACGCCCAGGTTGCAGGACTGTGCACACGTGGGTTTGCGCTGACTCGCCACACAGGGCAAGGGCAGGTTCTGCAAGACCCCGAGAGGGATCTGTTGTTGTTTCCTCCCAAAACCTTAGCTCCCCCGGCCCTTGAAGAACTATAAAAAACATACTTGTTACCATTGGCTGCAAAATAATGAACAGTTATCTGGGTGGCAAGGAGAATCCACTCTGATTTCTTTAAACTGTGTCAGAAAGGAACAGCAAACGACACTGAAACTATTTAGTACACAAAAAATAAGTCTTAGGCCACAGAGCCGCCTTCAAATATTTGAAGATCTGTGGCATAGAAGATTGTCACACCTACTCCATAAGGCCACAGGTGTTAAAGCCACTTGGCGGAACTTCAGTGAAACAGGTTTAAAAGACCATCAAACAGTTGTTACTGCCTGAAGGCAGCCCGGCCCTCAGAATGAGAGTTCTGCCTTGTTGCAGCTGTGCAACGCCCTCTGGGATGGACCTTCTCCTCCCTGATACAGAACCCCAGGGCCAGTATTCTAAACAGTGGGCCTTCAAAACAGTCTTAAATTACGTTCAAATTGACTGAGACATTCTGGCTGGAAAGCTGATACAAACAGACTGTTGGATTAGCATTTAGAAAGTGACTTCATGAGATGAAACTAGGGCCTGATGCTGAGTTGAAAGCAGCACCATGGTGACAGTCAGAACGCTCCCTGTGAACTGGGTGCCGGGTGACAGTCAGAACACTCCCTGTGAACCAGGCACTGGGCGACAGTCAGAACGCTCCTTGTGAACTGGGCGCCAGGTGACAGAACACTCCCTGTGAACTGGGTGCCGGGTGACAGTCAGAACGCTCCCTGTGAACCAGGCACTGGGCGACAGTCAGAACGCTCCCTGTGAACCAGGCACTGGGTGACAGTCAGAACGCTTCCTGGGAACTGGGCGCCGGGTGACAGTCAGAACGCTTCCTGGGAACTGGGCGCCGGGTGACAGTCAGAATGCTCCCTGTGAACTGGGCACCGGGTGACAGTCAGAATGCTCCCTGTGAACCAGGCACTGGGTGACAGTCAGAACGCTTCCTGGGAACCAGGCGCCGGGTGACAATCAGAACGCTCCCTGTGAACCGGGCACCTGGTGACAGTCAGAACGCTCCCTGGGAACCAGGCGCCGGGTGTAGCCCTTATAACAGCACTGTGGAGTGCACCCTGCCATCTTCCCTATTTTACAGACCGGGAAACAGCTCAGAAAAGTTAGAGATATTTAAATAGTCTGACCCTGGGACTATCTTGCCGGTTTTGAGTTCGTCCTCCTCCCAGTAGGCTGCCATTTCTAGCCACAAGCATTTTTAAATCATCTGTAGTGGGAGTCAGTGAGCCACATTTTTGCTGAAAAGGAAACTTATTCCATAGGAATCTCCTTTCATTCTTTTACTCCTTGGGGCACCCTGACTTGTGTTCATGAGTAGACTGATGAACCAGCTGTAGTTCTGAGATGGGACGTACCTTTAGGCTGACTATCAACCTTTAAAGGAAGTTTATGATTTGGCTTAAAGTCTTAAAGATCAATTAGTTTATTAGAAAATTAGGAGGGCAGTTTAGGAGTTACATAAATAGATTCTGCTTGGTGTATATTATCTTCATAAGCATAAATCAGACAGGATTAAAATTGTTTTGTCTCCCTCTGTGTCTCTCTCCTACCATCTCCAGAGGGATGGGCCTGCAGATGGCTCTGTCCCGGGCACATGGACGGCACTCAGTAAAAGCTGGTGGGATGGATGAGTGACCGCACGGGGACCGTGTGCATGACGAACTTACACCAGAATCTCAAAGAATCTCTGCCTTTCCTGGACAGTTCAGTGGAGACTTCAAAATAAGCGAGCAGGCCTCCTACTGACTGACTTCTTTCATAAACAGTCCCTGGATTTTTCTGACTGCCCATGGGTTTCCTATACAATGTGGTCCAGTTTGCTTCCCCCCAAGGTACTCAGGACCCCGTGAACTGTGCCACAGACGTGAGCTTTCTGGTCACACGGGGGAGCGGTGCGGCTGTGAAGTCTCTGCACAGTCTGAGACTGTGCCACGGGGAGAAACCGTTCAGCGTTGCTACTAAATTGGGAGACTCGGGTTCACGTACTGGAGATTATATTATTACGGTCATAGTAAGATATAGTTCATAAAGCTGAACAATTACATGTTTGGAAAGTTCAGCGTGTTAAAAACCAGGGTGGAACTATATTTCTGATATTTTTTAGTTAATCATATTACACCTTGAACCCGAGTTTTATAACTCATTCTGATGTTAATTTAACGGGGAGTTCATCCTCAACCAGTTGTTCATTTGGTGACATTGAAAAGGCGTTTTCAATCCTCATCAGCCTTTTGAGGAGAGAAATAAATCTTGCAAGTGCTTTTGGAAGCGCTAAGGAATTGAAAGATGAAAATGAAGACATTTGCTTCCTGTGCGTCACTGTTACAGGGGGTTAAATTCCAGGCATGAGTTACTGGATCCCCGGAGGTTGTGAGTGGCTTTGGTGCTGGTGACTTTGCCCCTCGCAGGTCGTCTGCTCAGCCCTGGGCGAGCAGGCGCGGCCCCCATGCTGGCCGCAGTGACACTGCTGAGTGGTCCAGGAAACAGCCCCAACCGTTCTCTTTGTGGCTAAGCTTCGTCTTGCTTTGAAGGCAGCGCTGGCTCCCCAGTGTCTATGATTCCTCCCAGTTCCCCACATTTTCTGGTGGTGTGGAGCTTTGTCTAAAAGAATACTAATTTTTTCCTCCTTGCAATAAAATAGATAATAATGTTAATTCCATGCTCCGATAGTTAGTTGTGATTTCTCTGAATACAAAACCACATCCCTAGACAGAGAGAAGAGGAGGTGCAGGAAGTATCCAGAAACTGGTTCGGGCCATCGCGCCCGACCCAGCTCTTTCCATTAGGGATTCTGGAAGATGAAGCTGCCTCCGTCTTCAGAGTGTGCAGGAGTTAAGGGAAGGCATTATTATAAAGACACATGAACATGGCCTGTGGACACTTAAAAGCACATACACCATGGAATTACGACCTGACCTCTTTAACCAGACTTTTATACCCCAAACCGACTGAGTGTGAGACACTAAAATCATTTGAAACCCTCCCGTTAAATATTTAATCTGGCTTTCCTCTTTCTCTCCTCCTCCCCCTCTGACTCAGCATAAGGTCAGGATTCCTTGCTGGTCATAACAATAGATTTACTTTAAAAAACACCTCTGTGAGAGGCCAGAAGCCCTCAGAATCAATAGGTCATTTCATCCAGACACACCAACAATCCCTTGATGGATTACTCAATTCACTTCTATATGGTTGTATTAAATTAATTATTACCTGATACACTTGTTTATGGCTACACTAATTATTGCTCAATACACTTACATATGGTTGTATTAATTATTACTTGATATATATGGTTTTACTAATTATGTTCCTTGTTTTTTCTTGCTCTCCTTTCTGGGAGGCTCCAGGGAGCAAGTCTGCCTGGCCCCAGAGCAGGGCTGCTGGCCAGGGACCTCCCAGCCCAGCACTGCTGTGGGAAGCAGCTTTGGCACATTGGGTGCTCTGGGAGACTGTGAGCTCTGGCCAGCAGAAACCAGGCCTTGCTCACCCTGGGCCCCAGTCCATCACCAAGCGCATATCCAGCACCTCCAGGTGCCACGCACCAAGACGGGCTCTGGGGAGTGCAGGGTGATTATGGAGATGTGCTCCCCATTCTGCAGGAGATTCTGTTCATCAGGAGAGGACATGTGAGGAGCTCAGTGACGGTGCTCCGTGTTAAGTGTTTCTTAAGGACGTCCTGATAAAACCTGTGACGTAGATTCTTAGCATCTACTTTTTGCTAACAAGGGAACAGAAGCCTCACAAAATCATCTGACTTGTCCACCAACTGTGATGATGAGGTCATTTGAATACAGGCAGTTTGGTTTAGAGTTTGAACTCTTAACCTCTAATTACACAGCCTAGCAGTGGTAATAAATGAATGTCTTATAAAATCACCAGGAAGGGAGGAGCTGCCTGCTTTCTCTGGAAGACGAGGTGAGGTGACAGCAACTTTTCAGAGTGGCACGCGGAGTTATACCAGGCAAAGAACGGGAAGGAGAGTCCAGGCCGAGGCAACCGCCTGGGACAAGCGCAGCACTGAGAACACAGGACCTGAGAGTTTATGACCAGCTGAAGGGCAGGGTTTGGGATTTGGGAAGTAGATTGGCCAGTTAGGGGAAGTTATGGAAAAGTTAAAATGTAAGTCTGGAAGGCATCTAATCAAAGGAAGCCTAGATTTATGTTTCTAATTCTAATGACAGCCAGAAAAATTGCTCAGACAGAATAGAAAAGATTGGTAACTTCTCCTTCTGGGAAAAACAAGGAGTCTTGGAGAAACCCCAGATTTCAGACTTGAGGGACACTGTTGTCCTGGAGGACGGTTCATTATAACCCTTTATAAAGGGTCTCGCTGAGTGGGGTTCATTGCTGTTGTTGCATGTTTTTGTTTGCCGTGGCCAGAATGGCGGAGCCTGAGTTAGACCAACAAATACTAAATTTCCTGTTAAACTTGTCGAGAGTAGAAGTGAAATCAGGGACATGTTGTCCAGGCTCCTGGGGATAACACCGTCGGGGAAACAGCAGTGTACATATGGATTAAACATATTTTTCTGAGGTGTAGGAAAGGGTCACTGATGCAGAGAGGTCAGGGAGGCCAGCAAGGAGCAGAACTGGTAAAAATGTTACAGAAGTTCACAGAACTGAGCATCACAGTCGCCAGGTGGCATGAGAAGCGGAGCAGACCAAGTAAACATTGACAGGGAGACAGGGCACCCGACAACAGCTCTGACGGCTGTTCCAGAGGAGAGTTCTGAAATTGCTCTGCAGGGTGGACTAGGAGCTGGTGCACCGCTTCCTGGGGGCGGGGGGATTACTTTGAAGGAGCCCACCGTGTACTCAGCAAAAAGGCATGGAGCACTTTCTCTAGGATGAGTTCACAAACTTAATTGTCAGGCCTTGGATACTTTACTATTATAACAGAATGGTTACAGCTCAGACCTTGTTTAGACAGATAGACTTGAGGGAGTACACAGTTAATGGTGATGACTTTTGTCCTGGTCTCTATTTTTTCAATATTCTTCAATATACTTCATTTGTTTTCATAATGGAAAAAGATAGAGACTTAGAGCCTGTTCATTTGGACTTAATGTTTGAGGGATCTAAAATATCAAAGTGACAATAAATAATAAACAATTGGAAACAGGCTTGGAATTCAACCCTGGGCTGGAACACCTAGACATTCAGTGAATGTTAACTGAACTGACGCTCTGGCCCTTTCCCTTCCCCTGTAGGGGACAGGACCCCTGTACCTTAATGAGGTGTATTAGAGTTTTACCATCATTTGAGCTTACATGGGCTCATCTTAATGGGAGGGAGAAAAATCTCTTCCCTTTTGCAACTACGTATCTGAAACAATTGAGAGGACTGTCCTTCCCTGAATAAAAGTAATCTTAATCATCTAATCTCGAATGCCATAGAAACGCCTCATTGCAAACATATCATTTCACAACATTTTTTTCTTGTACGGAAGGAACATTGATTGCTTTTCTTAATATCAGTATCATTTTTCTTATGTAGTAATTCTTATTCAAGGGCTAAAGTTTGCATTCACTATTTAAAATTTGTTTTGAGACAGAGTCTCACTTTGTCACCCTGGGTAGAGACAGAGTCTCACTCTTGCTCAGGCTGATCTTGAACTCCTGAGCTCAGGCAATCCAAGCGCCTTAACCTCCCAAAGTACTCGGATTACAGGCATGAGCCACCATGCCTGGTTTTCAAATTTTTAATGAAATAAAACCTGGTGGGGGGGGCGCCTATGGCTCAAAGGAGTAGGACGCCGGCTCCATATGCCAGAGGTGGTGGCTTCAAACCTGTCCCTGGCCAAAAATAAATAAATAAAAATAAAACCCAGCCCATTGAGCTTTGATGGATTTTTGACAATGTAGATGTTTTCTAGTTAGAGAATTCAGTTCATTCAGCTGGCGTGCCGTACGCTGACTGTGCCCCCCGCATGTGTTTTGGTTTAAACGTTTTGGGGGACCCAGAGTAATGTTTAGAAGGAAGTATTGTTTCTCATTGTTGCTGTAATAAATTGGAGACATGTAAAGTGGGGGTGGGGATAACGTGAGGTGTCACCCTGGTTCCCATGAGGACAGGTCCACGCACCCCACCTGCACACATGGGCTTGATGGTACCTGCCCGGTGTCTGTGACCACACCGTGTGAGACCATTTCACACACTAGTCATGGGGGCTGGTGCTTTTCAGAGCCCCGCTCTTCTGCAAGCTCTTCAGACTGAGTGTGGTGGGAAGGAAATGGTCCATTTCCAGGTCATTCGCTATACCACGGATGGCGTGGACTAACGCAAAATGAACAGACAGAAATGTGGGGTATTGGGGTATCAGGAGGCAGCCAAGGGGCAACCTACTGAAAGGAATTCCTCACCAATTTTTCACAAAGTCTAAAATTCCCACTGGGAATCTTAGATTCCCCAAACCTGAGACCGTGACTTATACCTTGTTATGGTGACTAGAGGAATTACTCGGTCCTTAGTGGCTGTTTCATTAATTCTTTCAATACCTCTAGCAGCGTGGCCCCTGAGACAAGGGACCAGGTAGGAAAGTTAATACACAGGTGACAAGGCAGTAAGGACGTAAGAAAACCCCAGACCGGAGCATAGACGGGTCCTTCAGGCTCCCGGATCACCAGAGGCCAGGGCAGCGCGAGGGGCTTGAATCAGCCACACCCCTCCTGTGTGGAAGTTAGTAGAATAAAGGCCACAAGACACCAAAAGAAAGGGGAAGTGACATGGCCTCTCAGTGTCTGTAACAGTCATGGTGAGTCCACGGTTGTCAGGGCTAGTCCAAGTGCCCTGTGTGGGTCATTGCACTACACACACAGCCACCTCAGGAGGGGGGTGCAGGGCTGCACTCATCCTACAGACCCAGGACTGAGGCCCCGGGCCTCCTGGGCACTCTGACCGGCTCCCCAGTCCTTGCTTTTATGCCTGTGTTACTCTGCCTCTCAGACAACCTTTATGTAAGGCTTCAGGGCCTCTGGAGAACGGTGGGAGGAAAATGGAAGTGTGCGCTTGGCAGAGTGTGTTCCACCCGGGGCCAGGTCGCTTCTACCCCGCTTCCTGAAGTCTTATAAAATACGGACCAAAGAACTGCCTGCCTGTTCTGAGAGACTCGGCATGGGGGGGCCTGGAGGATCCTACAACCCTAAAGCTAAATCTTCAGTCTGACCCTAGGATGTTTTCTTGAGTTGAGGCTCATTGAACCTAGGGGATTTGATTTTGTATTGTTATATATACACACACACACTACACACAAACATATATACACATGCACATTACACACAAACATATATACACACACATTACACACAAACATATATATACACACGCACATTACACACAAACATATATATACACACGCACATTACACACAAACATATATACACACGCACATTACACACAAACATATACACACACACTACACACAAACATATACACACGCACATTACACACAAACATATATACACACGCACATTACACACAAACATATACGCACACGCACATTACACACAAACATATATATACACACATTTGGACTTTGTACCTGAAATGTGGGTAAGAATAGGGTTCCTTGGTGGCCACTGATCCCATTGCAGAGTTCTAAACTGGTGACTCAGTCCTTGAATGAAAGCAGGTATTAGAATGACTCCAGGCTGCAATCATAGGAGATTTGGGGTGTAATGTAGACATCACGGGAACCGAGACTCGGGGAGCGTGAACTGAGTTTCCGTCGGCTTCCTTTGATCCCTCCTGACTTTCCCTCCACTCTTCAGTGACTGTTGACGCCCATCTTCACAGAGCAGGGACACAGCGACCCCAGCGGGGGTTGAGAGGCTGTCAGAGCCTCATGAACAGCAGCCCCTTCCTCAGCTCTCCTCGAAAACCCAGCGACAGATGCTGCTGATGGGTTCGAGATTCTGCAGGTTCAGGCTCCACTCCACCGGCACCTTCTGACACTGTTTCCCTTCCACAAGTCTTCACTTCATCACAGTTGGCCGTTTTTGAGGCCTGTCCCAGTGACCTCGTGTTTGCACATGCACTGGGCAGGACGAGGGTGAGACTGACAGTCCCCTTAAATTCTGCATCCTGGGCACCCACTTGCCGAGTACACCCCAGACACAGTCATAGAGCTGGCTGGGAGATGGCCCTCACTCCCCACCTGACAGTCAGCAGCAGACACGTGCAGGAGCCCATGGATGTTGTTAAATTGTCTCAGATCATTGGCTACAGATTACTGCCACACGTTTTCCCTCATTCTCTGTAGCTGATTACATAATGAACTCAGTCAGTCATTTGGATATATGATTTTATTTAAAATAACTTACCGATTCTGCTGAAAACAATTGTTTCAATACTCCCCTATCAAATTCTCAGAATTAGTCTAAGGTAGAGCATTTTAAATTCTGTCTTTTACCAACTGGATAGAAGAATGAAACTCTCTGCTCTTCTGCCTTAATAAAAAATAAATAAATGCGAAGGTAAAAGTATGTGGACCTCAGGTGGACTTATATCTTACTGGTTTGAGGGTGCTTTTCTGGCAGTGTTGGTAGCTCAGTGGGTAGGATGCCAGCCACAATCACCAAAGTTGGAGGGTTCGAAGCTGGCCCGGGCCAGCTAAAGCAACAATGACAACTGCAACAGAAGAATAGCTGGGCACTGTGGCACACACCTGTAGTCCCTGCTACTTGAAAGGCTGAGGCAAGAGAATCACTTAAGCCCAGGAGTTAGAGGTTGCTGTGAGCTGTGACACCATGGCACTCTACCAAGGTCAAAAGCTTGAGACTCTGTCTCAAAAAAAAAGGAAAAGAAAAAAAGTGCTTTCTTAAAATTGGAGTCAATCACATCATTATTTTGAACAGGGAGAGCTAATTTCCCCATTGGCTTCTGAGTTAGATTTTGGGGGCTCACACTGCAAAGCTTCACGAGGAAAGCAAGGTAGGAGATTTGATGCTTAAGGCCGTCAGCTTCTAAGCCAGCGTGTTGCTCTCTCTGCTTCCTCTCTCTGCCTTTGGCAAAGTCTGATTCGGGTGTGGGGAGCTGCTCCCCAAGCCTGTCCACTTGTTTGCTCGTTGCAGCCTGTGGGGACCCTGTGTACTGTCCGTTTGGCTGGAGATATTTATTACATCAGGGCCACGCTGGCTGTCTTATCGTATTACACGTATTTTCCTCTCTTCAGGCAGTAGATTTTTAAAGATGTAAATAATTTACCAACAAGTTTCTATTAAAGCTTTTAAATATTCTTTTTAAATTTTTTTCTTAATTATAGAGCAAAGAGATTGCATTCCAACTTCATGAGGATCTAATGAAGGTTCTTAATGAGCTATATACGGTAAGCATATAATTTTTCTTATTTTGCACAAATTCTGGAGTTAGGGCGTGGTTTGCAGAAACACCACTCATTTTAGAATTTATTCTAAGCCAGAGGGTCAGTGGATACCCAGCTGGTTGATGTATGTGACCAAGAGGACAGATGCCACTGTATTCCTTTGTAACTCCTGCCTAATTTAGACAGACTCAAGTAAATTGAATGCATACGATGTGTGTATGCATTGTATGTATGTAACTTACTCTACTGAAGTATAGACATCTCAATCCCAAAATATGTTTTAAATTGTTTCCATTCTGGGACTTGAGAAATTTAGAGTTGCTTTATTCTGGTGTTTTATTATCTTTTTTTCCCCATTTTAGTACAAGTAATTGTTTGGCTAATGACATATATACTAAAATTACTTTGAGGGTATTTATTTTTCCTCCTTGCAATAAATTGCTTTTTAATTTTTTTGCATTTTATTTGGGGTACTGCATGCAATCATAAGAAATTAAATAATTTAAAACTATTTTTTAGAAAAACTAAAACAAATGACGTTATAAATTGGAATTATCAATATGCCTATGTAAGGCGAAATTCTTTTTTACATGTAAAGATTATGTTGCTAAATACAAATTTATTTGGGGGTATTTGAAGACTTTTTTAAAAAAAGAGAATAAAATAACAATGAGAACTGAATAATATTAGTTTATACTAATGATAGATATTTGCATTTTCACTGTACAATGAAATTTGTATTTGAATTTTTCTTGGAAGCAAACTAAACCTGAAATCTATTGTTGAATGTGTTTCTTGATTTAACAATTCCATTTATTCCTAAAAAGTTGTGTGTGTAATACACAATTTTATGAATTAAATTTGTGATGCTCCATCAACATGTACCAATCGAAGGAACCATAAACTACATGTTTACAAAGCGAAAGATATTTTTATAAAATGAACTTCCTGCGTTTACGCGTGTGATAAATCTGCATTTTTATAGAGCACATTGGTGACGTCTGTCCACGTGAATTGAGTCGAGGGCCTCTGCACACTAACTCCTCCTTGAGACGCTTTTATTTCTGTGTCAGCCCGCAGAAGTCTCGTGTCATAAGGTTCCAGCTGCACACCGAATCCTAACCAAGTTGAGTTTTAGATGACAAAAGCCAATTACTAGCCCACACTTTATGTGATTTGTTAATTTCTGATAACCTAAGCTATCAGTCATTTCTAGAAGCCTTGTAATTTAAAAGTTAAATGATCCTTGTGCCTGGGAGACTTTCAAAGATGAACAAGTAGAAATTCTGTGTCATCTTTCATGAACTAGGTTAAGGTGAGGACTTTCTGGTACTTTCCTTGTGGTTCCTCTGCTTGAGACTTGTTTTGCCTGGGATTATAAATGAGTCCCGATACTTACAAACTCAGTCTCAGTCATCACAGCACCGTGGACAGGGGCCTGCTGGTCATGGTCTGGGGCTAGTCATGGTCACAGCAACAGTGCAGAGGTCAGCTGGGTCACCGAATACAGGAGACCGTCTGGAAGTGCTGTCTCAGGGAGGGACGTGTGTGACACACACAAGGAAACCTCTTCTAGATCCGGCCTGGGATTGGATTTAGTCCGTCAGCAGACTCAGGGAGTTTGATCAGTGAGCTGACGGCTCCTCAGAAGTCTTACCAATCTCAGCCTGGAAGCCTGAAGGAGCAGGTTCTGCAGAGGGCACCTGCGCCCGGGTGCCCTTCAGAGTCCTCTCCCCTCTCAGAGGCAGGGAGGAGGAGGCAACGAGGCTTTAGTTATAGCATCTGTATGTCACTCAGAGCTGCTTCAACCAGAGGGCAGTTCAGCCATGGCCTGAGAGCATGTTCCCAGGGGAGAGAACCTCGTGGCAACCTGCTCCCCTGAGACACGTATTTAAATGATCTGACTGGTGTAACTCACGGGGCTAAAAAATGAAGAGTGAACCAAGAGCCTCAGACTCGTCTTCTCACCCTAATTTGCTAATGAACTTCTGAGTTAAGTATTTGAAAGTAAGCTAATGGCTAGAATTAGCAGGTCCAGGGATACAGTTAAGAAACCAGGAGACGGCTGTGCTATATTGGAGCAAAAACCATGGGGCTGTCAGTCGGCAAACTTGAGTTTGAATGATTGCAGTTGAGTGGTGCTGGGGAATCATTTAACCTCTGTGGGCATCTGTGTTAGTCTGTGTGTGTGTGTGTATGTGCGCACTGAGTGACTGCAGGGAGTTGTTAATCTGTGTGTGTGTCTGTGTGTGTGTCTGTTTGCACACACTGAGGGACTGTAGGAAGTTGTTTGTGTGTGTGTGTGCACGTGCACACACTGAGGGACTGTAGGGAGTTGTTTGTGTGTGTGTGTGCGCGCACACACACTGAGGGACTGTAGGGAGTTGTTTGTGTGTGTGTGTGTGCGTGCACACACTGAGGGACTGTAGGAAGTTGTTTGTGTGTGTGTGTGTGTGCACACTGAGGGACTGTAGGGAGTTGTTTGTGTGTATGTGTGCGCGCACACACTGAGGGACTGTAGGGAGTTGTGTGTGTGTGTGTACACTGAGGGACTGTAGGGAGTTGTTAGTCTGTGTGTGTGTCTGTGTGTGCGTCTGTGTGCGTGTCTGTGTGTGTGCACTGAGGGACTGACTGTAAGGATTTGGCTCACACAGTTATGGAGGATGAGGAGTCCAGGGCCAGGCGACCTGGGGGCCCTAGAGAGCTAGTGGTGCAGTTTGAGTCTCAGTTCAAAGGCCTGAGAACTGGGAGAGCCAGTGGTACAAGCCTCAATCCAACTTCACGTCTGCAGGTGGGAGATGCCCTCAAAGACCGTCACACAGACAGCAAATTCACCAACTCAGCCTTTGCCTTCCGTGCAGGCCACTGGGGCTCGGTTGAGGCCACCCGTGTTGGAGACATTCATCAGTCTCCAGATCCAAGTGACAATATCACCTAGAAACACCCTCACGGACACCCCACACAGGGTGTTTACAAACATCCCTATGGCTCAATTGCCATGTGAAGTTGACCATTGTGGCCCCAGATGAGGCACAGAGCAAAGTGGGGAAGGGTCAGCACCGGAATCACAGCTTGGCCACTTTGGTGGGGTGGGACTCTGTGCCCAGTCCCCTGACTGTGAAATGGAGGTCATGAGGACAGCTGACCCTCCAGTCCCCCGTCTGTGAAATGGAGGTCATGACGACAGATGCCCCTTTAGTCCCCTCTGTGAAATGGAGGTCATAAGGACAGCTGACCCTCCAGTCCCCCGTCTGTGAAATGGAGGTCATGAGGACACTGACCCTCCAGTCCCCCGTCTGT
>CAUYTI010111241.1:0-20664 GCA_963575145.1 Galago senegalensis
AAAGGTTCCATCTTTTTTAAGGCTGCATAGTATTCCATGGTATACATATACCACAATTTACTAATTCATTCATGGAGCAATGGGCACTTGGGTTTCTTCCATGACTTGGCTATAATGAATTGAGCTGCAATGAATAATCTGGTGTAAATATCTTTTTTACAAAGCGATTTTTGGTCTTTTGGATATACTCCTAGTAGAGGAATTTCAGGATCCAATGGCGGGTCAATATTTAGATTCCTGAGTATTCTCCAAACTTCTTTCCAAAAGGAATGTATTAGTTTGCATTCCCACCAGCAGTGGAGAAGTGTTCCCTTTTCTCCACATCCATGCCAACATCTGTAGTTTAGAGATTTTGTAATGTGGGCTCCTCTTACTGGAGTTAGATGATTTGTGACCTTGCTGAACTCATTTATCAGTTCTAGCAGGCTTTAGAGAATTCCTTGCAGACTTTCATATTCAAGTTTACGTCATTTGCACTAAAAGACAAGCTGAACCTCTTCTTTTCCAGGAGGGAGGGCTTTGTTCAGCTTTCCTACACAGTTTCTCCAGATGACAATTCCAGTTCTATGAAGCACAGAGCAGTAGAGTTGACATTCTTGTCTTGTTCTCAATCGTCGAGATAATTTTCACCATTATAACAGTGTTAGCTGTCAGTTTTTCACTGACTCCTTTTAATGGGTCAAGGAATTTCCCCTGTATTTCTAGTTCCTGGGGAGCTTAATCATGAGGATGTTGGATTTGTCAAATGCTCTTCTGTGTAGGTAAAAGGGATCTTTTGTTGTTCTTTTAAAATGTTTGATTATTAATAGTACATAATAGTTATATGTCCTCATATACAATGTGAATGAATCACATCAGGGTAACTGAGGTATCTGCTAACTCAGGCGTTCATCATTTCTCTGTTAGGAATATTCCAACTCCATTCTTTTAGTTATTTTAAAATACACCCTAATTTATTATTGATTTGAGTCATGTTGTGGTGCTATCAAATATTGTTCATTCTATCTAAGTATATTTTTATTATTATTATATTATTTATTATTAACCATCCCCACTTTATTACCCTCTTCCTGCGACCCTTCCCATAGCATTTGCCAGTTTTATCCATGTTGTTTCAAATAGCAGGATTGAATTCTTTTTAGTGGCTGTATCATATTCCATTGTGTAAAGATACAACAATTTCTTTAACCATTCATCCGTTGATGAGTGATACTTAGGTTGTCTCCATATCTTCTTATTGTGAACAGTGTTGAAATAAACACCAGGGTGCAGATATTTTTTTGATATACTCAATTTCCCACCATGGGGTATATACCTAGTGGTGGTATAGCAGGGTAATAAGATGGTTCTGTTTTTAGGTTTTCACTTTTTTTTTTTTGCCCTGAAACAGTCTTTTTCTGTCACTCAGAGTTCCACAGCATCAGTTTAGCTCATAGAAACCTCAACCTCCTAGACTCAAATGATACTCCGGCCTCAGCCTCCCATGTAGCTGGGACTACAGGAGCTATGCCCAGATAATTTTTCTATTTTTAGTTGAGAGTGGTCTCTTTCTTGCTCAGGCTGGTCTCAATGTCTTGAGCTCAAACGATCCTCCTGCCTCGGCCTCCCAGAGTGCTGTGATTACAGTCATAAGCCAACATGCCCAGCCTGATTTTAGTTTTTTTGAAGACGCCTTCATTGTGCTTGCATGAGTTTACATTCTCACCAATAGCATATGAAGATTTACTCTTTCTCCACATTCTCATAAGCATTTGTTACTGCTTGTTTAATAAAAGTCACTTTAGCTGGGCTGAGATGATATCTCATTGCAATTTTGATTTGCATTTCTCTGACACTAATGATGTTGAACATTTTTTCATAACCCTGTTGGTCATTTATGTGTCTTCTTTTGAGAAAAATAAATCTTTTAAAATCAGATTATTTGATTTTGTCCTATTGAGTTGTTGGAGCTCCTTATATATCCTAATAATTAATCCCTTGTCATGTGGGAAGTTTGCAAATATTTTCTGGTGGTCTCTTCACTTTATTTCCTTTCTAGTCAGAAGCTGGTCTGATGTGATCCCATTTATTCAATTTTGCCTGTGCTTTGGGGGAATTATTCAAGAAGTCCCTGTCCAGACCAATGTCCTGACACATTTCTCCAATGTTTTCTTTTAGTAGCTTTGTGGTTTCTGGTCTTACATATACATTTGTAAGTCATTTTGATTGGTTTTTGTACATGGTAAGAGATAAAAGTCTCATTTCATTGTCTCTACATAGATTTCCAGTCTTTATAGCATCATTTATTGAAGAAATTGTACTTTTCCCACTGTAGATTGTTGCCAACTTTGTAAAGAAAAATTCACTATAGATATGTGGATTTATTTCTAGATCCTGTATTTTATCCCATTAGTCTATGTATCAATTTTCATGCCAGAATCGTGCTGTTTTGTTTGATAAAGCTCTGCAGTACATATATAATTTGAAATCAGATATATATTATGTAAATCCTTCAGTTTTGTTTTTTTTTTTGCTCAGGATGGTTTTGGGTATTCTGGGACTTTTGTGATTTTATATAAATTTTAGGATTACTTTTTCTACTTCTGTGAAGAACATCACTGGTATCTTGACTGGGATTGCATTGAATGTGTAGATAGCTTTGGGTAGTACAAACGGTTTAACAAGATTGATTCTTTCAACCCACAAGCATGGAATATCTTTCGATTTTGGGGTGTCCTCTTCAATTTCTTTCATCAGTGGTTTCTAGTTTTCATTATAGAGATATTTCACTTTTTTGGTTAAATTTATTCCCAGTATTTATTTTATTTGTAGCTATTATAAATGGGATTAATTTCTTGGTTCCTTTTTCAAATTGTTTACTGTTGTGCAATACAGTAAAGCAACTGATTTTTATTTGTTGATTTTGTATCCAGTAACTTTATTGAATTTGCTTATCAGTTACGATAGTATTTTTTGGTGGAGTCCTTAGGTTTTTCTAGATATAAAATCACACCTTCTGAAAACAATTTGACTTTAACCTTTTTTGCTTTCAAGTTAATTACTTCTTATTTTTTTAAATTCAGATTAATATGAGGGTGCAAATGTTTAGGTTACGCATTTTCATTTTAAGGAATTGAAATTATAGCTATAGCTGAGCTCTTCTTCCTTTTAATTTGAAGTCATTTATTTCTTATCCTGATCTGTTTGCTCTAGCTAGAAATTCTAGTCCTACAATGAATAACAGTGGTGAAAGTGGGCATCCTTGTCTTTTGTTCAGTTCTTAGAAGAACGGTTTTCAGTTTTTCCCCGTTCATTGTAGCGCTAGATATAGGTCTCTCATATGTGGCTTTTACTGTGTTGAGGTTAAGTTTCTTCTATGCCCAGTTTTTTTGAAAATTTTTATCATGAAGAGGTGCTGGATTTCATCAGGTGCTTTTGAGGCATAAGTTGAAATAACCGCATGGTTGTTGTTCTTCCTTCTGTTAATATGATGCATCACATTGATTGCTGTACGCAGGTTGAGCCATCCTGGCATCCCTCGGATGAATCCCATATGACCATGATAAATAACCTTTTGAATGTGTTGTATAATTAGGTGTACCAGAGTATTTTTGAGGTTTTTTGCTTCCATGTTCATCAGAAATATTGGCCTATATTTTTCTTTATTGTTGTTGTTGTATATCGTCTTGAGTATCGGGATAATATAGGCCTTGTGCAATGAATTTAGGGGTCTTCTCTCCTTGATTCGGAGAGACTCTCTCATGCTATTTTCTCTTTAAGACCAGTAATTCTCATATTTTCCCTTTGAGGCTATTTTTTTTGAAAGGAAAAGAGCTCTCCTTTCTTTGAGGCTTCCTTCTGTTGCTGTTGCTCTTTTTTCTTTTTCCTCCTCTATTTTCAAATAGCCTGTCTTCAACCTCACTAATTCTTTCCTCTGCTTGGTCAATTCTGTTGTTGAGGATTCTGATACATTTCTCAATTTGTCAATTGAATTCTTGAGCTCCAGAATTTCCGCTTGATGTTTATTATGATGATTATTATTTTTTTTTTTTGAGACAAAGTCTCAATGGTCACCCTTGGTTGAGTGCTGTGACATCTTAGCTCACAGCAACCTCAAACTCTTGGGTTCAATTGATTCTCTTGCCTCAGCCTCCAGAGTAGCTGGGACTGCAGGCACTTGCCACAGCACCCAGCCATTTTTAGAGATGGGGTCTCCCTCTTGCTCAGGTTGGTCTCAAACTTATGAGCTCAGGCAATCCACTTGCCTCAGCCTCCCAAGTGCTGGGATTGCAGGTGTGAGCCACCATGCCCTGCGGATGTTTATTATTATCATTCAATCTCTTTGTTAAATTTTCCTTATAGGCTTTTGCATTCCTTCTCTGTGTTGTCTTGAGGTTCACTGTGCACCTTCAGGATAGATGTTTTCCATTCTTTGTCTCAAATGTCATGTACTTCCCTTGCTCTGGAATTTGTCACTGGAACCTTATTTAGTTTGTTTGGGGTAGGCATCTTTCCTGGGTCTTCTTGATGCTTATGGATCTGGTCTGTTGGTCACACATCTACCATCCATGTGTGAGCGTGGAAGAGTAAGTAATTATTCTATTCTTCACAGGCTGGACTTGTTTGACTCCATCCTTCCCCACAAGGCATTCCAGATATTCAAAAGGAATTAGGTATTGTGACTAAGTCTTTAATAACTGCTGCTTTAGCAGGACTGGGGTGTCCTGAGCCCAGCAAGGGTGAGTCTTGCAGATTCCTAGTGGTACCATCTTGGTGGGCTTGGGCAGGATATGGGAGAACTCCCTGGATTACCAGGAAAAGTCTCTGATTCTTTTTCCTCACTACTGGTACCGGGCTGCTGAAATTGGGAAAAGAATGATGTGAGTACTCCCTCGTGGCCCCAGTGCCAGGTCACATCTGAATCCAGCCCAGCCTTACTCAAAGCCCATGGTGAGCTAGGTCCTCTGATGTTAATTCAAACCCCAAGGGCTCCTAAGTCAGCAAGTGACTTCAGGGCAGCGTGTTTACTTCTGGCCCAGAGTGAATCCACCAAAACCATCTAGGATCTGAGGCCTGGGCTCAGGGACTTCAAGAGTCTGATTGGTATGCTCCTCTCCTATTTACTGGTATCTAAGTTGCAAGACAAAGTCCTTCAAAATATTTCAACTAGAAGAAGACTGTCCCTGCACTGCACTGCCAGAAATGAGGGGAAGGGTGAAAAAGGCTTGGCCCCCACTGCTTATGTTTCATGGTGCCATCTGCACCCAACACCCCCTGGTTCTGGGCCAGCACAGCCAAGGGAATCACACAAGGACTACAGCGTTTGTAGCCTGATTGCCTTATGAATTTAACCCAGGCCCCATGCTGCTTTTTGTTAACTGGTTATGGTGGCTAGAACTCAGATTTCCAGGCAGAAGGTTTTATTCTGGGCTGATGTAAATGCTTCCTCTGTGGACAGTGGCAGAATTCTTCTCTGTGCTGTTCCCCTGTGGCAGGATGGCCCTGAGTTTCAGTGAATATCCTATAATCACTTCACCCTCCCTCCCTGGGCACACAGATCTCTCTCCATTCTACTCACCTTGCTGTCATGGCACCACTGGGGCCTAGAAAAGGAGTGCCGCAGGCAATGCAAGATTATCTTTTCTTCCCTCTTTACTGCCTCTTTCCTTGTATATAATCATTAGGATCTTAGATGTTGACATTGAAGAAAGGATATTTAATGCTGAGAGAGATAGAAGTCTTCACACATACAAGTTAGGAATAACATTGTGGAATGCCGATTAATATAGGTGAATCAGTAGATGTTTATTAAGTATGTACTAATTATGAGCACTTTAAAGGTGTGAAAAATGTAGAGAACGCATCTCTGCTCTCAAGGTGAGGAACCAGTGGTAAAGATAAAGTGATGGCAAGCAGGAGGACATTGCCTCATCCCACATGCCCAGCTTTCAGCTGTCCCCAAGAAATGAAGGGTCATCTGTGTACAAACATGTTCGAGCTTCACAGCCAGCCTGTGAGTTGGGTTCAGCGTGTTCACTGGCCTTGTAAAAGGAAACTAGAACACCAAGAAATTGTCAAGTTCACACAAATAGGAAATAGTGAGATTGGGTCTAAAAGAACAGAGTGAGCCTAATAGTCTACAATAATGACTTCTGTATTACAAAAAAAAAAAAAAAAATCCTGAATTTTGTCTTCAAATCTTTGACAGTAATTTTGTGCTCATTCCAACAGTGTGGATGGAGCTAAAACGTATAATATTCATTAGAAGAAATCTTACACAAGAATACATTCTGTATGATCTCATTTATATGTAAAGTTTGAAGGAAGAAAACAAACCTGATCTCTGGTGCAAAATAATCAGAACAATGTTTGCCTCTGGAGGGGAAAGGAGGGGTTTCTGGAGTGTGGGTGGGAATACTTTGGCCCTGGTCCTGTTCTGTGTTTCTTGCAGATTTGCTGGTCATTCCCTTCAATAAAATGCAGCCATGACATAATTTATTTGTTGAAAAACAAGGGATAGGAGATCAAAACGATGCACAAAATTAGGATCCTAAATATAACGGAAAACTAATTACAGACAAATCTCAAGTTATCTATCTATGCACACTTCAATACCATTTCAAGCAAGCAAATTTGGTGCATCCAAAGATTTGGTGTCATTTGAACTTGGCTTTCTCACTTGTAAGACAGTTTTGAAAATAGGCAAACCCCATAGACCACGATGAGTTTCTCAGACCTAAGCCACATATTCTCACAAATGTAAACTCCTTGGAAGCTGATATATGAAAACAATTTTTTTTTAGTGCTGGCTATTTCATATATATATATATTAGTTTAATGCTTAGAAAAAACTTGTTTAACATGAAAGCATTTACATTTCAACAATGATAATACGTAACTTAACCTAAATAAATGTCAACTATCATAAGATACGGTTTACCTAATAGACTAAAATAAATAGAGAGAAAAAACCTCCAGGAGAAAATTTAGAAGTATTTTCGTGAAAATAAAAGTGTTTGGCATATTTATTCTGGCATAGAATCCACCAGGCTACAAGAGAGGCTTTAAAAACAAGACGGGTCGCTTGGTTTTATTGCCTTTCTCTATCACTGGGAGTGGGAGATCATTCATTTTGCAAATCAATAAATATTTATTGAGCCATAAGCATGCCAGACATTACACTAGACAGTGGACAAATAAAAATAAGCCAAGAAGACATGGTCTTAGTCAGTGATGTCCTAAAAGAAGGAATGTGATGGGCAGGGGGGTTTCTGCTTACCCCAGGTTTAGGCAACAAGATAGCACCTGTATACAGAGAATTTAAAAAACAAGAATAAAATCATACTGCTCTTTATTGCTATGCTCTGTCAATTCTGTTTCATGTTAGTGACAAAATTGCTCCCCCCATTTGGGAAGACCTTTTTATTTTTCTTTCTTTCTTTTTTCTTTTTTAAGTTAAAGAAAATATGTTTATTTGGCTCACAATTCTGCAGGCTATACAGAAACAATGATGCCACTCCCTGCCCAGGTTCTGGTGAGAGCTTTTGTGCTGTGTCAAAACAGCAGAGTTTGAAGGGGACGAGGGCTGATGCAGAGGCAGCGACCCCACACTGCTTCCTGCCTTCAAAACCCAACCCCCAGAATCAGCCCGCTCTTGAGCAAGCGAGATCTCGCTCACTTCTATGGGAATACTTTTCTGAGTACCTTGCCCCTCTTGTTGTAAGGAAATATTTGATAGCTTTATTCCAAAACCTGGAAGAACCTGAGCATCAAACAACAGGTGGAAGGATAAACAAATAAAACAAAGGGTGTTACCTTCCCCCATATTATGGATACTACTCATAATAATAAGTGAAAACTCTTGGCTTGGTGCCTGTAGCTCAGTGACTAGGGTGCCAGCCACATACACTGGAGCTGCTGGGTCAGAACCCAACCCAGGCCTGCCAAACAACAATGACAATTACAACAAAAAAATAGCTAGGCATTGTGGCAGATGCCTGTAGTCCCAGCTACTTGGGAGGCTGAGGCAAGAGAATCGCTTAAGCCCAAGAGTTTGAGGCTGCTGTGAGCTGTGACGCCACAGCACTCTACCAAGAGTGATATAGTGAGACTATGTTAAAAAAAAAAATCACATCCAACAATATGAATGGAGCTAAAAATTACAATATTCACTAGAAGAAATCTTACATAAGAATACGTTCTGCATGATTCCATGTATATAAAGTTCAAAAAAAACTGATTCAAAAGTTCAAAAACCAATTTATGGTGGAAAATAGAACAATGCTTGCCTCCTGGAGAGGAATGGAGGGCTTTCCTGAGCATGGGTGGCTCTGATGCTGGTCTTGCTCAATACCTTGATGGGGTTTGTCACATTCAGCAAATGCCTATTAAGATTTGTGCCTTTTATTGTATGTAAATTTTATTAAAAAAAGAAGAAAACATTTATATAAATGTATATTATCTATGGTGAAATCAATTGGCCTCTGAAATTTATTTTAAAATCTGTCAAAAATAAGACAAATTCATAGACAGAGGAGAATGGATGAATATAAGTAAGAAAAATAAGTTATTAATGGTACAATCTTGGTGGTAGGTATACAAGTGTTTACTATAAAATTCTTTCAGCTGTGTTGGATGCTTGATAATTTTTTTTTGCAGGTTTTTTTTTTTTTTTTGTCCGGGGCTAGGTTTGAACCCGCCACCTCTGGTATATGGGGCCAGTGCCCTACTCCTTTGAGCCACAGGCGCCACTCCTGGATGTTTGATGATTTTTATAATACAATATTTGAAATAGACATATGAGGAATAGATAGACAGATAGGACCTGAACAAGTTACTTGCAAAAGGATGACTTACCCTAACTAGCCCAGGTCAACTATCACCCAATCCAGAAACTGTTTTTTATTCCACCAATATCCATTATAGTCCATTTTATTTCTAAATATTTCTACATATTTTCCATTATCTGCTTACAGAAGATTCCTCTGCCTTTAACAGTAACTGCCACCTACCTCCAAACTCAGCAGACACAAGGATGGTGAGCTTAGTTATATCCATTTTTAAGCTGAGGGATCTACCGGTCTTTAGGCCAGGATCATACAATAAAAACCAAATCATTCCTCTAGAGCCGATGGTTCTCTGTCTTGTCTTCCAACTCACTGACTTGCACAGTCTCTGGGGGATAGAGAGGAGGCCTTGGCTGTTTTTTTCCTGAATTATGAGAATAGCTTCACAAAGGCACCAGTGGAAATTGTTGATCTTTGCAACTTTCCCTTTCAGCACTTGCTGTACACAGTTCAAGGTCTGGAAAGAAAACTCAGCAATCTCTGACTCCCTAATGACCCCTTCCTGGATTTTGTTAGTTCATAGAAATAAGTTCTGTCATTCAGCAAGCCACATCTTGCTGGCTGAACCTGCCAGGCCTCAGGACAAATAGATCTATTTGTTTCTTTAGGATGTCTTTTGGTAGCACAGACTCTAAGATAGATACCTCAGTACATTTCCAGCACCTGAAACCCAGAACTGGCTTTTGCTGGCTCACAATAATACATTAGAGTCTTTTTGGCATATTTGTTCTGTATTTGAAAGCCTTCAATTTAAATATAAACTACTTATTAAACAGCATACCTTTCAGTATAGGAGAAAACTATACATCTACTTAGAGAAGGGCTTCTGGAAGATGAACAAGAAAGAGGGAGTGAAAGGAAGAAAAAGAAAAAGAAAATCTTGTTTTTCCATTTCTGTCAACAAGAAAGTTTTCTCATAGTTGAAGCATAATATATAATGTGATGGCTCGGCGCCTGTGGCTCAAGTGGCTAAGGCGCCAGCCACATACACCTAAGGTAGTGGGTTTGAATCCGGCCTGGGCCTGCCAAACAACAATGATGGCTGCAACCAAAAAAAAAAAAAAAAAATAGCCAGGTGTTGTGGCTGGTGCCTGTGACCCCAGCTACTTGGGAGGTGGAGGCAGGAGACTTGCTTGAGCCCAGGAATTGGAGGTTGCTGTGAGCTGTGATGCTACAGCACTCTACCCAGGAGGACAGCTTGAGGCTCTGGCTCAAAAAAAAAAAAATATATATATATATATTTTATATATTGTTTTATATATATTTATATATTTATATATATATATATAATGTAATGAAAAGGGCAGAATAATGAATCTCACATATTCTTGGCAAACTATGTATGTCTGTCTGCACACGAGAATCCTACACTCAGCCAAATCCTCCAGAAGAAAGGAAGGTGGAAATAGGGCAGATGGAAAATTTGATCTCTGTTCTGCTTAGGAACCAAAAGATTTTTAGGGCTTCAAAGTTTTATTTCAATTAAATTATTTTTTAAACGAGTAAATTCCATGGACATTTGTCTCTTAATTAGAGATCAGTGACCAAGCTGTACTTTGAGTAGGAACAGTGAATCCTAAGTGTGAGACTAAGTAGGTCCATTGGAAAGACAGACCAGTAAGCCACAGAAGATTATTCTCCACTCTTAAGGTTTAATGGAGTTTGTCCTGCTGAGTTTTGAACCGACTTGGGCGCCATCACCCCTTTCTTCTTTCTTTTTGGAAGTGAAATGTCCACCCTATGCCTGCCCTACCACTGTATTTTGAATGGACACAACATACCTGATTTAAAATGTTCACAACTGAAGAGAAGGAAGTTTTAACATTGGATTTCATGCATATCTGATTTAAATAACATTTTGATGAGATTTTGGACTTCTGACTTGAGAACTGAACTAGCTGAAACTAATTGAGACTTTTGGCACTGTTAGGATACAATAAATGTATTCTTCAGGCAGCAATGATGTACATTTGGGGGATCCAGAATTAGTAGGCTGTGCACTGAATATTTGTGCCCACTATTTCATATGTTGGAGGCCTCATCCCCAAAGTGATGGAAATTAGAGGTAGAGTTTTGGGGAGGTAATTGCATTTTCATAAGATCACAGGATACAGTCACCATATTGATGTCCTTACATGTGGATGGAAGACAGAGCTTGCTCTCTCTCTCTTGCTGTCTCTCTGTCTCTCCCACTGTGAGGATAAAATGAGAAGATGACCATCTGTAAACCAAGATGAGGGCCCTCACCAGTCACCAGATTTTCTGGAACCTTCTGAAGACCCTGGACTTCCCATATTCCAGAAATTTGAGAAATAAATGTCTGTTCTTTAATCCATCCAGTCTACAATAACCTGAACTACCTAAGATAGACAGACATGTGCAATTGACTATAATAAAAGCCTTGACAACTAACTTATCAGAAAAATCACCTGTAAAATGTACTAAAGTGCAAAATTTTAGGTTTTAAAGCCCTGTAGAATTTGCTTCAGTAGAGCTGGATAAGGGCCCTGAATATGAATTTTTAATAAGCAGCGCACTTGATTCTAATGAAGGTGAATTCAAATGCTCTACTTTGAAGAACTGCTTGGGGTCCAGTTCACACTCAGTGTTAAGTAAGAATTCATAAAAGCCTAGGGAAGAAGTTAGAGGCAAAGAGAGCTAAGTCTGCATTTTCACTTTATCATTTACTTGCTGGGATATGGTAGGCAAATTATAGCTGTATAATGTTGTATGCCTTTATAAAATAAATGATCTTGACATCCGTTTTGTAGGGCTTTCTTTTTCGAGACAGAGCCTCAAGCTGTCCCCCTGGGTAGAGTGCTGTGGCATCACAGCTCACAGCAACCTCCAACTCCTGGGCTCAAGTGAGTCTCCTGCCTCTGCCTCCCAAGTTGCTGGGACCACAGGCGCCCACCACAACGCCTGGCTATTTTTTTTTTTTTCAGTTGCAGCCATCATTGTTGTTTGGCAGGCCTGGGCTGGATTCGAACCTGCCACCTTAGGTGTATGTGGCTGGTGCCTTAGCCGCTTAAGCCACAGCGCCGAGCCGTGGGCTTTCAAGATTATTGAATGGGATTAAAGATGTAAAACTTTATGCCAGTAAATGTGTACTATTATTTTTGGACACAGTTACTTAAACCAGAAACAGTGATTTTCAGTTTGTAAAGATCTACCTCCCCAGAATCTAAACTATCTAAATTTATGGGAATATTGACTTATAAACTGGCTTGGGGAAGAAAAAGCAAGAAAACTATTGACTATTTGGCACATGATTATAACGTAAAACTTGCTCAAGTTCTCATCTAGTAACCTTCAGGGTCTGTTTCACTTCACATGCATTGAATTCCCAAATGACTTCAAATAGTGGGAAGCATTTTCTTTTCCAAGCAAGTTAACGACTTTGGAGAGATTCTCCTGAAATTGGAAGCCCCATAAACTTCCGGCAGGAGTGTGGTATAGTTAAACACAGAATCCCCAGACAGAGCAAGAGAAGGCTGAAAGAACCGTAAGGTGACGTTGTGTTTACAGCAAAGGCTCATCCCTTTTATTCCTTCCCTGGGTGTTGCTATTTAGTCTAGCCCCAGTCAGGGAGAGCTGGTGTACTAGCAGATTCTGTTCTCAAACATGGAACAGTCACAGTGCTTCAAAGGAGCCCCTGTCATGTCCTGCAAAGCCTGAGTTTCAGTCGGAAATTATGAAAATGAGTCTATCAGGACTTACATGGACCAGGGTGCTGTGTTCTGTGATTTTGTAGAGCCATGTTCTAAGATTCATGATGGGAATAGGGGCCTGGACAGGAATAAGGTGAACAGTAATTATGAATCATGTGGGAAGCAAATTGTAAAGCTGTTGCATTTTGAACTCTCCTCTGGAGTTTATAGATTTCTTATTCAGTGGTTATTTCCTGCAGTAAACCCAGGTTTTCTGTGGTCAATCTACCTTAGCTGAACTAGACCACATTACAAAAAACAAACAAACAAACAAAACTATTGACTATACTCTTATCTTTCAATTTATGTGACTCAAGACATTAAGTAAGTTCACATGTGAAATGATACCATCTTATCAAAAGAAGACTGATTTACCAAACTGTCTTTTCATCTAGACTTTCAGGTCCTGTGGACCATTCCAGGATGGAGCACACAAAACCAAAGTCTGTGTTCCTGTCTGCAAGATGTTTACTCAACCTGTGTGTGGCATTTCTATTCTCCAGATGACCAAATTCCACAGGAAAGTCACAGCTCATATTTCTGAAATGTCAATTTTGCCTGAAGGTTTGGAAGAAATTATCTTTAGACTCAAAAAGGTAGAGATTTAAGCCAAATATAAAATTGTCTGGCCCGAGAAAGTACTGCAGGCTGCTCTAGGGCTGTCTGTCCGATGCCTTGAGTAGTTATGTTTATTCCAACTGCCGAGCGCCTTCCCTGTACCAGACAATGTTCAAGTGCTCTCTCTGCCTGTCCCCTCTCATTTTACCTTCACATGATGGTGTAGCTGTTATTATCCCCATTTTACAGATGGGAAAGCTGAGGCTTACAGACTACAAAAGCTTACACATTGTTACGTAGTAAATAGTAAAACTTGACTACATTTGAAGTTGGCAAATTTGTGCCCTTAATACAGATTTACAGTGAATATTGATCTTGTCAGTTACCTTGTAGCTGTTAATAGGATTTCACGAACATATTTAACAATTGGCAACTTAAGTAAGAATAAAGGAATAGGTAGTTACATGTGAAGTTTCATTTCTAGAAAGCCTGTGTGAAACTGATTTTTTTTTTTTTTTATTGAATGGTAACTATGTACATTAATGCACTTCTGGGGTACAGTGTGGGGTTTTCACATGCAATCTGAAAACACAGCCTTCATGTCATTTTCTCAGTTATTGCTTTAAAACGTTCACATTCTACTCTTAGAAAGATTCACCTGTAGCCCTATAAGATAAACCTCAGAAGTGATCCCTCCAAACCTTCTCCCTCCACCCACTCCCCCCCTCCCTTGAAACTGATTTTTTTAATTTCCAGAGGCTCCACTGAAATATTTCTTTGCTAGATTTTAGTAGGTTTTATTTGGTGAAAATTAAAGAGCAAAGTGGCACATTTTCTGTCCTTCCTTAAAGATCAACCACCTGTTCTTTAAGTGAAAGGCTAATAGAAGCAGTCCCTGAGTTACAAATATCCAACTTACACATAACTTGCACTTACCAACAGGATAGTTAAGTCTCTAAGTTACAAACATCTGACTGATGTACAACTCACACTTACAAATGGAGTCTATCACAACTATCAAGTAAATATACCCATTCCAACTTACATACAAATTCAACTTAAGAACTAGCCTATAGAACTCATCCTGTTGGTAGCCTGGGCAATGCCTGCAGTGACATTCCATAAGGCATTCTTCTTTTTCAAAACTGGAATTTACAACGGTTTGTTTCATAGTAAGTGCAATGTTTATGCAGAGAGAATTTTCTAGTATTTCTCATAGTGCAGGATCTCAGAGTTAAAATGAGTTTGCTCTTAGCAGCTGAGGACTAATATTCCTATATTTTCCTAAAGCTAATGCCTTGTGCCTTTTTAGTTTCAAGTTTCATCCAAAATTCTTGAAAGTCAAAGATAAGTAGTTAGCTCCTCTGTTTCAGAACTGATCATACACTGTAATTTTCTGAATTATATATATGAGATGGAGATGTGAAAACTTTCAATTGTCTCTGAAAAGTAGTGTTTGTTTGAATTATCTCCAGGCAACGAAAACACCCGCACTGGTTCTGGCCAGCGCTTCACCGGGTCTGGCTAGTGCTTCACTGAGTCTGGCCAGCGCTTCGCCGGGTCTGGCCAGTGTTTCACCATTCATCAGGAGACCTCAGGTAAATTATCTCACTTTGTCCTCACAACAGCCCTGGCAGGTATGTCATGATGATGCACATTTTATGGTTTCGGGTAAGTTAAAAGGCAGCTGGGAAGTGGTGGAGGCCATCTAAAACCCAAGTCTTCTGTGTCTCATTCTGATCCCTTCCTAAACCATTCCTGATTCCTTTTGATCCCTTCTAACAGAAGCAGCCAGGGTGCATCCTGTGATGAACAGGCACTTCTCAGCCGGAAGTTCATGAGCTGGTTGATATGATGAACTATGACTTTTTTGTGACCTGTCAACTCTCCTTCTCCCTCTTTGACACTTGTTCCCACCACTAGAATCTCATACTGGGCTTAGCTGTACAAAAGTCTGAGAGGTGTAGCCTCTGGACATTCCTGCCCCCTGTGATGCTCTAGTTTCAAATATCAAGGGTTTTACTTACTTCTAGCCATTTTAAAGAGTTGTCATGATGGAAAAACAGATATGTAATTTTCCAACAAAGGCTTTGCAACTACCAATATAATTACTATTTTTCAGGAATTTTTTTTTTTATTAAATCATAGCTGTGTACATTAATGTGGTCATGGGGTACAATGTGATGGTTTTATATACCATTTGAAATATTTTCATCAAACTGGTTCACATGGCCTTCCCTGCATTTTTCTTAGTTATTGTGTTCAGACATTCATACGCTACACTTAGTAAATTTAACATGTGCCCTTATAAAATGCACCATAGGCGTGGTCTCACCCATTACCCTCCCTCCACTCATTCTCCCTCCTCCCCTCCCCCGCTTCTTTTTGGGCTATAATTGGGTTATAGCTTTCATATGAAAGCTATAAATTGGTTTCATAGTAGGGCTGAGTGAACTGGATACTTTTTCTTCTATTCTTGAGATACTTTGCTAAGAAGAATATGTTCTAGCTCCATCCATGTAAACATAAAAGAGGTAAAGTCTCTTTCTTTTTTGAGGCTGCATAATATTCCATGGTATGTATATACCATAATTTATTGATCCATTCATGGGTCAATGAGCACTTGGGCTTCTTCCATGACTTAGCAATTATGAATTGGGCTGTTATAAACATTCTGGTGCAAATATCTTTGTTATAAAGTGATTTTGGGTCTTCTGGATATATACCTAGTAGATAATCTGAAGGATCAAATGACAGGTCTATTTTTAGATCCCTAAATGATCTCCAAACATCTCTCAGAAACCATCTAGAGACTCCGACTTGACTTAGTGGTGTAAATCATTATGGCTTCCCCCCTCCCACTGTCCTTCCTCCCTTTATCCATAAAGGAACACATTTTACTGAAATCAACTAAACACCTTAAATGTGCCAGGCAAGGTGCCACTCAGTGTAGATGAAGGGTGAAATGGTGCAGCCTCTGCCTCAGAATCTAACCAGGAAGGCAGACATGTTGACAATCATGATACAGAGAAGTGCTCTATTGGAAGAGCCTTTGGTTAACTTTCATTGAGGAAATGATTCAGCAGTTGAAAGTAGTGAACTAATTTAGGTTTTAAAATGTGTGCAATTAGTGAGCTATAAATAAATACATCAAAAACCTCAATAAATAAAACACCAAATAGGCTTACACCCGTAGGCTTACAAGATATATTTCTGATATAGGGGACCTTTATTTCTTTGAAATAAATGCCATGTGCATATAGCAAATTGCCCTCACAGAAATTAAAATTGTGGATTATTTTCCCTATCTTTCTTTTCTGATGAAGAGCAATCCCAGAATAATTACCTTGTAATTATTTTGAATATGTTTTTCTTAAATCATCTAAGCATCACTCAGAGATGGCCTTCCTTGGGGGAGTGAATCAATTGTCCAAAGAAATGGATACGGCCAGCCCTTCTGAGTTGTCACAGTAGAGAAGAAACAGCTACTTGACTTTTTTCTCTGCAAGGAGGAGAGAATTTGGGATTCTAGGTCCATGAAGTACAAAACATAAACACTAGTTCTATCCCAAACAGGTCTGTGTTATGAATTTGAAGAAATAATTGATTTGAGATGAAACTTTAACAGCCCCATTACAGAGCACCCAGGTTGGAATTTGGCATTGAGGAAGTGACATTGTCTTCCTTTGGAAAATCAATGACTACCTATATCAGCTTCAGGTGACTGCAGTGTGACCTCAATAGTGACCTTCCGCTTCTCTGGGACTTAGTAGAGCCCAAAGGTGATACAGGGACTGGATGGCAGCAGAAAACAAACAAAAGAGGGCTGAAGAAATACAGAGACCCTCGTTTTTTTCCCTATGGGAGTATGGAACCCTATTGTCCTCACCCCCTACAAAGTCTGTTGGAGATTATGTAATTTATAAGAAGAGAAGGTGAAGCCCTAGAAGAAAAATAATGAACTCCACACTGACATGGAGAAATGTGATTACCAAGACTAATAACGTCTTTCAACCAATTTGCGGAATAGTTCAAGCAAATCAGATGGATTCGGGGCCAACTCCATAATTCATATCTCCTCATCAATTACTCCCATCCTGGTAACCAATGACTCCTACCATGAAAGGCAGTAACTAGCCAGGGAAGATGTGGAGTAGGTGATAACATTTTCGAACTCAGTATTTTATAAGGGACAGATTACGTTTCTTTTTATACAAATTGGTCCTCTGAAAGTCTGGCATGTATCATGTAGTTAAGATTTGAAAAGGCCTAAGGAGTTGCGAACACCTCATCAACCAATTATGTTCTATGGCAATTACTTTTAAATGTAAATTCCCATGTAAGTGGCTCTGACTAGAGATATTCATCTCTGCCATTAGCCTTCATAATATTCAGTAATGAGAAGAACTATGCTGTGCGTAGTTCGTTTTCTGACAGGCATTATTTGATTGCCTCATTTCTCTCTTTCAGGCATTTTATTTCAAGATGGATGAAGGCGCACAGTGCCAAAAGGCTAAAAGTGAGAGCTGGACGTGTAATATGTAGGAAGAAATTTAGGGGATCATCACTCATAATAAACACATGCCCTCCATGGCTAAATGTGTTGGGTTCACAGAGAACAAGCTTTAAGCAAAAACAAAACAAATGTAAAAAACTCCTTACTGTCTTCTGACAAAAGTGAATGTGGAATTAGTTCTCTTCTCAATGCAATCATTTCAGAAGAATGTGTCCTGATGCATCTAGTATGTGGCACTGTGTAGTTGAGAATTGTTGAAACAGCTATCTGCGAACTGCCTATCTCTACAAGCCGCACCTTTAAAGAGACGGATATGACTCACTTTATCCAGGTATGTTTATAAGGGCCATGACAAAAATAATTGTCCATGGTCTCGATGTTTGTATCTCTCCAAAATTTATATTTTGAAATCCTAACCCCCAAGGTGATGGCATCAGGAGGTGGAGACTCTGGAGAGGTAATTATGTCTGGGATTAATGCACTTAGAAACCAGGTCCTGAGGGCTTGTTTGTTCTGTCTGCAGGTGAGGTCACAGCAAGATGTTCACAGACTACAATCTTGAAGAGGGTCCTGACCTTGAAGAGGGTCCTCCCCAGAACCCAACCAGGCTGGGAAGTGATCCAGTATTTCCTGGTTCCAGACTGAGAGAAATAAATTGCTATTGCTCAGAAGTCACCCCAGCTATGGTACTTTGTTATAGAAGCCCAAAGACACTGCCACAGTTAACGCAGGGACTTCTTTCCACTGTTAAAATGACTTCTGCCTTTGCTAGTTCATTTTGTTCCTCTGCCCCTTCTAGAAAGTTGGTCCTTCCTGGATATATGTGTTCTCTGGGGATAACAAAAATTAATGTTTCTGAGTGAAAAACAAGGCCAGATGGGTAACAGAGAAAGGGGAGGATTTAGCTAAATAAGTTACCCATCTCTGTATTAAGAGTGAGAAGACAAAGATAGCAAGGAGGTGAAACCAGGAAAGCAGGCGGTATGAAGACATTTTTTTTTTTAAGAATTTGAAAATAAAGAAATAATGAAGCACCTGCAAAGAGCAACTGAAAGAGATCAAGAATTTGCTGTGGTATGATTTTTTATAGTATTAAAATTTGAAGTTAAGTATTTAGTTTTACATTCATCATTTGGTTTCTAAACTGCCTCATTAAGTTCTACCACTGGACCAGGTGCATGATACTTTGTAAAGGTTACATATTATCATCTTAACGGGAGTTGTTTAACTGAAGAGGGGGCCTGCAAACTACGGGCCCTGAGCCAAGTCCCCTGCTCTCCGTTCAGGTAAATAACAGTTTAGTTCCAGCACATCCATGTCCATCCATTCAGTGTTGACTGTCTCTGCTTTCGTGCAGCATAGACAGATAGTTGCCACAGAGACTATCCAGCTATAAAACCAAAAATAAGGCTCTTTTACTTAAAATTAAACTCTTAATTAGAAGTCATCTTAGATTACATGTACTTGTAAGGAATGATACAGGGATAGCTCATGTTGTCTGTACTCAGTCCGTCCCCCCCCCATAACATTTTTCAATATGATAATAGGATGTTGACATTGATCCAGTCAATACACAGAATAGTTCCAAAACCAAAAGGATCTACTTCTCTCCAGCTTCTACAGCAGTAGTTCTCAACCTTCCTAATGCCACAGCCCTTTAATACAGTTCCTGTGGTTCCTGACCCCCAGGTTGAGAACTGCTATTCTATAGCTTCTTCAAGCCACACATCTCTTCTCCATTTCTGTAGTTTTGTCATTTTTTAAATGTTACATAAATGGAATCATAGAATGTGCTAACTTTTGAATCAGCATCTTTCTCTTATCATAATTCTGTAGTAACTCATCCAATTTGTTATCTGTGTCTAAATTCCATTCCTTTTTACTGGCAAGTACTATTTTCTTGTATGTATATACCACAGTTTATTTAACCACTTACCCATTGAACTACACCAAGGTTGTTACCAGTCTTTGGCTCTTATAAATAAAGCTTCTTTGAACATTAGTATACAAGAGTTTGTGTGAACTTAAGTTTCCATTTATCTGGATTACAAGCCCAGGAGTGTAATTGCTGGGCAATGTGGTAGTTGCATGTTAATTTTTAAGGAAAATGCCACTGTTCCCCAGAGTACCATTATACATTTAGATTCCGACCAGCAATGTGTGAGTGATTCTCTTTTCCCTGTATCCTTGACAGCCTTTAATTTTGTCACTGCATTTTTATTTTAGCCATTCTGATAGGTATGTAGTGTCATCTCATTGTGGTTTTTAGTTTGCATTTCTATAATAGTTAAACTAAGGTGGCCAGATTTTAACATTGTAAAGCGGATACCATTGACTGGGGGGGTGGGGGGGTGGGTGGGTTCTTAATTAAAAATTTGGTCTATATGGAGCAACAAAAATTTTCATAGAACACAAAAATAGTATTGTAATTTTTAAAAATTTCAACATAAGTTCAATTTACAAATATAACACATTAAAAAATTATGTATAGTATTATTTTATTCTTTGGCATATTTCTCATTTGAGTGAATTTTTTTTAGTAGATTGCTGTCGTTGTTTAAAAGGTCATGAAATTTTTCACAAGAATTTGTTAAATTATATTTCACACATAAATGGCTTTCAAAGTCTCAACACTTAATCGTGATTTTTCTGATGTCCATACGGTAGAAAAAACGCTTTCAGTCGCAGCATTAGTTCCTGGGAAGGATAGCACGTATCCCACAATTTTTAGTGCATTATTGTATGGAACATTGTTTGTTTCAAAATGATGAAATATTTCTAACCATTTGTTCTCTCTTGTGATTTTTGCTGATGCTCAAGATTTAACCTTTTTGGCTCGGTGCCTATAGCTCAACCAGCTAAGGCTCCAGCCACGTACACCTAAGGTGGCGGGTTTGAATCCCCAGCCTGGGCCAGCCAAACAACAATGATGGCTGCAACCAAAAAAAAAATAGCCAGGCGTTGTGGCGGGCACCTGTGGTCCCAGCTACTTGGGAGGCAGAGGCAGGAGACTCGCTAGAGCCCAGGAGTTGGAGGTTGCTGTAAGCTGTAATGC
>CAUYTI010111242.1:0-45402 GCA_963575145.1 Galago senegalensis
TCCCAGCTACTTGGGAGGCGGAGGCAGGAGACTCGCTAGAGCCCAGGAGTTGGAGGTTGCTGTGAGCTGTAATGCCACGGCACTCTACCCAGGGGGACAGCTTGAGGCTCTGTCTCAAAAAAACAAACAAACAAAAAAAAAAAAACAAGTGTGAGCCACCTCACTCAGCCCCTGGAATATTTCTGCATGTATGTCTCAGTTTGTGTGGTGGTTTTTAATCTTTTTGAGAGTTTGTTACAGGATGTGAAGTCTCTGTTATTTTGGGGGTATATTTCCTAGAATTTGAATTTTTTGAGCTCTGTGTGTATGTCAGTTACAGAGTGTGGTCCCTGATCTGTGCTTTTCCCCAGTGAACATACATGGACTGTATGCCCAGGATGTGAAGTCTCTGATTGGTTTGAGTGCGTATGTCCTACACAGGGATTTGATATTCTACATCCAGCATGTTAATTCTCTGAACTGTGTTTTGGGGTATATACCCTAAATTTCAGAAGAATTTCTGAATCCTGAATTTGAGGGTTCTGCACATTTTCTGGTCTGCATTCCAGGGGATTGAGTTTCTTGGGCTGTTTGGGTAACTGTGTTTACACTGTGAGTTCTCTCAGCTGTGTAGCTGCTTGTGTCCTGAGATAAGTGATCCGTGAGCTCTTTTCAAAGTTCCTTGACCTGTTTGGGATATATTTTTAGGTGTGAAGTCTCTGTTCTGCTTGGGAGGTCTCAGCTTTAGAGTGTGATGTATCTGACTCATTAGGGGTTTGTTCCAGGATCAAGATCTCAGCTTTTTTTTTTTTTTTTTGAGACAGAGCCTCAAGCTATCCCCCTGGGTAGAGTGCCCTGGCCTCACAGCTCACAGCAACCTCCAACTCCTGGGTTCAAGCGAGTCTCCTGCCTCAGCCTCCCAAGTAGCTGGGACTACAGGCGCCCACCACAACGCCTGGCCATTTTTTGGTTGCAGCCATCATTGTTGTTTGGCGGGCCCAGGCTGGGGATTTGAACCTGCCACCTTAGGTGTATGTGGCTGGCGCCTTAGCCGCTTGAGCCACAGGCGCCGAGCCAAGATCTCAGCTTTTAATGGGTGTGTGTGAACCAGTGAGTGATTTTTCCAAGCTATTTTGAGGTCTCTGTATGTGAAATCTATTAACTCTGTGGTGGTCTCTGTGCAGAATATGATGTCTCGGAGCTACTTAGAAGTCTGTCTTTTCAGGTGTGAAGTGTCTGTGATCCTTGTGTGAGAACTGTGATGTGTTTGTGTGTCACCCCTCTGAACTGTTTTTTGCGCCAATGTCCCCCAAAATGAGTCCTCTATGGTGGGGTTTGTCTTAGAGTTGTTTTTCCTGAGCAGTTTCATGATCTATGTCCAGAGTCTGATATATTTCTACTTATTTCTTGTGACTGCTTCAAGCCTTGGAGGTGCATCACCTCCTATGTCCCAAAGTGTGAATCTCTGATCTGTATATTCCTTGGTGGTGAGGTCCCTTGGTGGTTATGTTCCCAAGGGCAAGGTAGTTCCTGTTGCAGAAGTCTCAGTTCCAATGTATGGGGTCTCTGAAGGGGTCTATTTCATGGGTTTGAGGTCTCTGAGAAGTTTGGGGTTCTGTTAGGTTTCTGATGTTTCTCAGGTGTTTAGGGGTTTGTGCCCAGGTTGTATGTCATTGAGCTGTTTAGGGGTCTGTGTCCTATAGGGTAAAGTTTGTTAACTCTGAGCATTTTGGCATTGCATGTCTGTTATGTGAGGTCTCTGGCCTGTTTGGGGGTCTTTTTTCCAGGTTGTGAGGCTAACTCTCTGAGGGTTTATGTCCCATAATAGGAAGTGCTTGTGCCGTGTGGGCCTATGTAGCCAGGAAGTGATACCTCTCAACTGTATCCCAGGTTAGATGTTCTCTGAGCTATTAGGGAGCCTGTGTAAACTATGTGAATTCCCTAAGCTGTTTTGGGTCAGTGTCACAGTTGTGAGGTCTCTCTGCTATTCATGGTCAACTTTGCACAGAAAGTAGAGTTGTTTGGTGATCTGTGCCCATGACTTCCAGGTATCCGAAATCTTTCTGGTTATAAGTTCAAAATATGAATTCTAAGAATGATTTTGAGGTCTGAGTCCAGGGTATGATATTTCTTAAGTGTTTTGAAGTCTGCATTTATGTATTTATATAGTTATTTGTTTTGAGACAGAGTCTCACTTTGTCACCCTTGGTAGAGTGCTGTGGTGTCATAGCTCACAGCAACTTCAAACCTCAAACTCCTGGGCTTAAGCAATTCTCTTGCCTCAGCCTCCTGAGCAGCTGGGACTACGGGTGTCTGCCACAGAGCCTGGCTATTTTTAGAGATGAGGTCTTGCTCTGGCTTAGGCTGGTTTTGAACCTGTGAGCTCAGGCAATTCACCTGCCTTGGCCTCCCAAGTGCTGGGATTACAGGCATGAGCCACTGTGCCCAGCTTATTTTTTTTTCTTTTTCTTTTCTTTCTTTCATTTTTTTTTTTTTTTGAGACAGAGTCTCACTCTGGGTTGGTCTTGAACTCCTGAGCTCAAGTTTGCCTCCCAGAGTGCTAGGATTATAGGCCTGAGCCACCATACCAGGCCTAGAGGTCTATGTTTAGAGTGTGAAGTTTCTGAACTATTTGGGGTTTGAGCCTAAGATATGAGGTTGCTAAGCTATTTGAGATCTATGTCCAGGATATATGTTAGGGTCTGTATCCCAAAGTGAGGTGTGTAAGCTATATAGAGGGTATGTGTCCAGATTTTCAGGTCTGTAAGGCCTCTGAGCTGTTTGGGGACCTGTTTCAGCATATAATGGCCGTGAGGTATTTTGGGGAAATCTGTGTCCAGTAAATGACATCTCCAAACAGGCATTTGTGTCCAATGTGTGAGCTCTCTGTTTTAAGGACTGTGTTCCAGCGTATGTAATTTTGGAGCTCTCTTGTGTTGTGTTTAGGGTGTGAGGGCTCTCAACAATTTGTCCATCTTTGTTCCAGTTTGTGAATTCTGATAAATTTGTACATCTTATTCCTTACTTGTGAATGAAATCTCTGAGCTTTAGGTTGGTCTGTAATCAGATTTTCAGGTCTCCGAGCTCTTTGGGAGTGTGGGTTACAAAGCGTGAGGTCTCCAAAGTGTTTGGTAGTCTATTCTAGGGTGTCCTGACTCTGAACGGTTTAGAGGTCTATGTCAGAGGTATAAGGTCCCTACGTTATCTATATATAGATTTGTTTCCCAGGTCTGAATTTTCTTGAGTGTAGCTTGTTTCCAGCCTGTGAGATCTCTAAGCTCTTGGGTTCTGTGTCTGAGACTTGAGTGGCACTATGTTCACATGGAAGTGAGGTCTCTGGGATATTTAATGGTCTGCTTTTTAGGGTGTCTTTGAGAGATTTGGGGGGGGGTCTGTGTCCAAGGGTAAGTTTTAGAACCACTTAAGGATCTGTGGTTGGGTGTGGTGGTTTATACCCCTAATCCCAACACATTTGGAGGCTGAAGCAGAAGGATCACTTGAGGCCAGGAGTCCAGAGTGTGAGGTCTCTTAGGTGTTTGGGAGGTCTGTATCTAGGGTATGGCACCTCAGTTTAGTGGTCCCAGGATATGAAATCTCTGAGCAGTGGAAGTCAGTGATCAGGATGTGAAGGCTCCAGATAGTTTGGGTTGGTCTTTGAGATATTTGTGGAGCTCCATTACAGAAGGAAAGTTCTCTGTTTGTTTGGAACCTGAATCCCAGTATATGAGGCAGCATATAATCTCAGAGCTGTTTAGGAGTTTGTGCCCTATTGTTTTAATGAAGCCTGTGAGTTATATAGGGTCCAAGTATGAGAGCTCTGAGCTTTTATAGATAATCCCAGGATGCGAGGTTTTGAGGTCAGTATTCAGCGTATAAGATCTATGAGCTATTTGGAAGCCTGTGTCCTAGGTTCCCTGGGCTTGGGAATCTTTGAAACAGGGTATGAGTAGGCTGTTTGGGATCCTGTCCACCTATGTGTAAGGTTTTTCAAATATGTGGGTATCTGTGTCATAGCATATGAGATCTTACAACAAGAACAAAGAACACTAGCTCACATCCAGATATAGGGATGATGAAAACAAGTATATTTGAAACGTTGTTTTTGTTCTCTGCTTTATACCCTGGTACAAACAGGTACTCAATGAATATTTGCAGAAAAAGCTTCCCCAGCACACACATACTTTTTTTCCTTTTGATGCAGGAGGCAGGCTTTGCAAGGAAGTTCCTGCTAGAATTTTATTACATTTCTGTATTTCTACTGTATTTATTTCTCTGGTTAGTTTTGTTTATGACAAATGGTTTGCCCATTTAGACAGTAGTGGATTTAGTTTGCTTCATTTTAAAATTTAAGTATAAAGCAAGGTTATTTTAGGTCAAAATGTTACATAGATGATGATGCAAGTGGTATGCTCTAGGGGCTAAATTGGAAAGATTAATCAGATGGCTGAGGTTTGAGGAACATACTTCTGGACAGCTCCACCCCCAACACAACACAAGGTCGTCAATCCCCCACACCTTGGTTTTGTTCAATTATTCATTTATTGATGCCCACTCCAGGCTGGGTGGCGCTGAGGGGTGTACAAGACGAGAACCAGATTCAGTCCATGCCTGAAGGTGAGTTTGGGGGAGAGGGCAGGATAGACACATAGACACACAGATCTGGCATCTGGTAGCGGGACACACAGTCTTCACATAGGGGCACTCTGAGCACAGGTAGTCAGGAAAGGCTTCCTAGAGAAGGCCTCATAGGAGGAGGGAGCAAGGGGTGAGGCAGCCATCAGAACCTTTGCCTTTTGTATGTACATTTGCAGATAGGTAACTTTTGAGACCAGTAGACCCAGGGTGAGCACAAAGGGCTGGGGCCGGCAGGCAGCAGAGGCTTTGCTACCACTTCCCCATCCTCTAGTGGGGAACTCCTCCCCCATTGGCCTGTACTTTACCTTTTGCCATATGGGCCCTTTCCTGGTACCCACTTCCATGGATTTCAAGGCTTCCCTGAGACAATCCAAGTGTACCAGGTGCTCCACCCAGTGCCTGGCACCTCATCAATGCACATTTTTGTACTAAGTGCTATCTATGGACTATCTAGATCTTGGTTCCAGCTCTGAGCAGTCCCAGCAGTCATCACATCCCAGGTTAGGGCTCCCAGCATCCTCAGAGCTCCCAAGAGCCCTAGGTATCTTCTCTGTATTCCTTGAAAGCAGAGCTTTGGGCCCAGCCCACATCCAGGTCCGGCCAAGTCTAACTGTCTTCCTCTCACTGGTCAGTAGGCCATAGGCATCTACTCCCCTTCATGAGCAGAAATCAGCCTCAGCCCCCAGCCCCGGAGACCCCATTTTCTTCACTAGTACGGAGTCTCTGTGGTCAGGGAACCTGGTAGAGGTCCCACTGGGAACTCTTAGCTCTGATGCCTGCCTTCCCTGGGGTTGCTTCCCCATACCTTTTGGGCAGTAGTGAGGAGGCCTGCAGCAGACCCCTTAAGCTCCAGGCAGAAGCAGGTGCAAAAACAAACATCTTTCTGTTCTGAGTCTGGGCTAGGGCTCACCCCCTGGACCTCCTTAATGGGCCAGGAATCCCAACTGCAGAAAGTCCTGATGTTGAAAAATCACTTCTGAAGGTGGGTGAGGCTTTGTAAGTGCAACCCACAGATGGGCTGGGACAGGGAAAGGTGACTCCTGGAGTCGGTCCTGGCCACAGCCCTGAGCATGGAGCAGGTGGGGTAGGTGGAGGCAGGCAAGGCCCTGGCTGTCATTCCTTGACAGGAGGGCAGCAGTGGGGGGAGGGGTGGGCAGCTTCAGGCCCCCTCAGTCAGTCTGGCCACAGACTTCTAAAGGCTAGAAGAGGTATTTGCGGCAGGATTCAGTCCCACACTTGCATTCAATACGGACCCGCTTCTTGGGGGAGCCAGGGAGCCCAGCCAGGCCAAAGTTGGAGTCCATGCGGGTGCTCTCCATGTCCACGGGGTCCACTGTGGAGTCACAGCCAGGGAGGGTGAGAGGGAGGTGGGGAGGGAGGGAGGGAGGGAGGGAGGGAAGGAGGGAGGGAGGGGACTTGTTAGAAGGCCTGGATGAAGCATCCTGCTACCCTGTTTACCATGAAATGGGGATCTTGGCAGCAGGGTGCAGCTCTGGGATTTGAGTTAGGAGGGGATCTTAGGGTTGCTGGTTTGGGGCTAGGGCCAGGGGTCAGAAGATGGGGTGTTTAGGCCAGGCATTGAAGGGTGTTAGGTGAAGCAGGGGGTGATGAGGGAACCAGGAGGATTGTTCAGGCAGGGGTCAGGAAAGAAAAGCCACCTGGGTGTCCAGAGGGATGTCTGAATTCTCCTGACAAAGATCTGCCCTTAAGTGTCTCAGAGATGGTTAGTTTGTCAAGGAGGGGACTGGCTGAACCATAGCATTGTCCAGAGGCTTGGAATGAGGAAGGCCAAGGGAGATTAGGAGTGGGTAGGAGTTTGGGGGTCATTCAGTCAAGACTGGAATCAGGAGTGTCTTAATTCTCCAGCCAAACATCTCCCCCAAGAAGTCTTAGGAGAAGCTGGTATGAATGTCTCATGGTTGGGATTCAGGGGTTGGGCATGAGGGGACCCGAAGGTGGGCAGGAGTCTAGAAGTCCAGATGGGAGACTGAGAATCAGGAATAGCATCATAAAACTCCAGCTAAAGAATTTCCTTTGCTTCTCTGAGTGATGGGTGTGCCTTGGGGGAGGGGTCCTCATGTCCCACATCACTATGTGCCCCTGCCCCCAGTCCCCTGCCACCCCCACCTTGCATGTTGTAATCAAAGGTGAGCTCCTCGCCTGCCCGGATGGTTCTTGTGGCAAAGAAAGCGATGCGGGGCAGCCGCTCATCAAGGTTGTCTATGAAGACATTGTACACCTGCAGGTTGGGGTCACACTGGGCGAGAAAGAACAGTGGGAGAGTGAGGAGAGCCCCAGCCTGCCCCTCCTCACCCCCCTCCCGCCTTCCAGGGGTACCCACACTGTGGTTGACGAAGTGGGAGATGTTGCCATAGTAGGCGGCATCCACGGTATACACATCCTCCACGTAGTCCAAGTCGAAAAGGTAGGTGGCACCCTGGCGGTCATAGATCTGGCCCCGCCGCTCTGCCTCCTCTGAGGTAATGATCTGGGAAAGGGGCAATGGGCAAGGGGAGACTAGCCTGAAGGGTCAATAAAACCAGCACAGCTCCTGAGCCCTGAAGGACAGTGAGCAGGAGGCACCCCTTCCCCATGGACATATGTGGGGCAGCAATGTAGAGGGTGTCAGTCCTTCTTAGGAGGCTGGGTTGCAACTGCCCACTGCCAGCCCCTCCTTAGGCCTCTGGATAGCCTGGCGAGTCTCAAGGGAGAGGAGAGGCTGGCCACACAGTCCAGTTAGAATAAAAGAAAGCATCTAGTAGTTTGGTGCCCATAGCACAGTGGTTACAATGCCAGCCACATACACCAAAGTTGGTGGGTTCAAACCTAGCCCGGGCCAGCTAAAACAACAATGACAACTGCAACAAAAAATAGCCGGGCATTGTGGTGGGTGCCTATAGTCCTAGCTACTTGGCAGGCAAGAGAATCGCTTAAGCCCAAGAGTTTTAAGGTTGCTGTGAGCTGTGACGTCACGGCACTCTATGGAGGGTGACACAGTGGGATTCTGTCTCAAAAAAAAAAATAGAAAGCATTTAGTAAACTTCTCCTGCCACAGCTCAGCAGTAACTGCTAGAGAATTCCCAAGTCTCCTGTGACCTGGGGACAGAAAGAAGGGGCCTATGCAGTGGCTCATACCTGTAATCCCAGAACAAGGTTGGAGGACTACTTGTGGCCAGGAGTTCAAGACCAGCCTGGGTCACATAGAGAGACCCTGTCTCTACAAACAATTAATTTTTTTAAAAAAAGCAAGGCATGGTGGCACAAGCCTGTAGTCCGAGCTACTCAGGAGGCTGAGGTAGCAGGATTACTTGAACCCAGGAGTTCGAGACCAGCTTGGGCAATAGCAGACTTCGTCTCTACAGAAATATAGAGAAAAATTAGCCAGGTGTGGTGGTGGGTGCCTATAGTCCCAGCTACTCAGGAGGCTGAGGCAGAAGGATTGCTTGAGATCAGGAGTTTGAGGGAGCATTGAGCTATGATGACACCACTGTACTCCAGCCCCAGCAACAGAAAATAATTACAATAACAGTAATAAATTATATATACATATATAGAGACAGAGAAAGAGAGCACATTCCCCACCCCCAGTAAGACCTAAAGCAAGGGCAAGGAAGAATGAGACCCAGGTCACCACTGAGAGAGACATTGACCCAGGGCAAGGGAACCTGAGACAGCATAGGATCCAGCACAAGAAAGCAAGATCCGGCTTGGGCTTTGCAGACCTTAGAGAGGCCACAGAGAGCAGGGAGAAGGGACCTCTAGAGACAGGGTTAGAAACACAGACTGACTCTTGTATTGAAGACTAAGGTCCAGAGAGAAGACCAAGACCCCTGAGAGTCTAAGATGGTAAGAAAAGCTTGAGGTCAAAGTCTTTAGAGACAGAATGATGGAGGTGAGGAAAGATGAAGAGACAGGAATAGGGGTGAGAGAAGCTCAAGCCTGATACTGCTTCCCAGTGGGACAACTGGTGCTCAAGACAAGTGTCTCCTCCCAAGTCATCTCCTCCACAGCTGGATCCTCATGTGTCCTAGTAAACTTACAGCTGTACCACCCTAGCCCCAGCCTGTCCTTACCTCCCAAATAGTGTCATTAGATCTTCTATCCTACTTGACCCCAACAAGATTCCCCTCTCTGGTCCCATGTCTCCTCTTCTTTCACAGGCCAGTAACTACAGCCTTCTGGCAATCCCCAAGTATAGTTGCCATGCCCTTCCTTGGGTGAGGGACTCCCTACATCCATAACTGCCCCCTCCTTAGCTTAGGGGGACCCCAGACCAGGGTAGGTCTTGCTCTCCATGCCTGGGTTTCTTTCCACCTCTCTGCCCTGCCCTCTGAGGCCAGTGCCAGAACACTGCACAGCAGACACACAGGAACTGCTATTTATTTTTATTTTGCTTTCTGGCTCAGCGACCTGTCCTCTGTCCAAGTGGTGGTCCTCCAGGAAGCTCAAACACTCCATTCCCACGCCTCTTCCTACCTTCTCCCTGCCTTTTCCAGAGACCTGCCCAGGCCTCCTTCCCTGCTCATCCTCATGTGGGCCAGTGACCATGGTCTTCTGACTTGCAAATCTGTCCCTTTAGCAGGATGACCATGCTGGTGTCCTCACTGTTTCCTCCCTGCCATCACTTCCAGCCTGTGCCAATGATACCTTGAGCAAACCAAGATTTAGTGCCCTCAGCCATACTCACTGTCCAAGCCCCAGCTCCACTCCTTAAGGAACCTGGCTCCCCATACCCAATTTTTGTTTGTTGACTCATTTATTCAGTTTTTTTAAATTGATGCCTGCCCTATGCCTAGCCCCAGCTCTCAAGGCTCACAGTCTGATGGGAGAGACACAGGGACCAAGCTTGATCCCTACTATCAGGGGTCACTGTCTGGTGACAGAGACAGATTTAGACCCCCACTATGCAATATACAAGATACTGATTAGGAAATACAGTGTTTAAGGTTCCAGGGGGAAAGGAAAAGAGATACATCCTCTAAAGCAAGTGCAGATCCTAAAAAGGGCTTTGACACCAGGTTAAAGAATGAGGACTCTCTCCTGAGGGATACAGAAGGAGCCACAGAAGCATTTTTTTTTTTTGAGACGGAGCCTCAAGCTGTCCCCCTGGGTAGAGTGCCGTGGCATCACTCACAGCAACCTCCAACTCCTGGGCTCAAGGGAGTCTCCTGCCTCCACCTCCCAAGTAGCTGGGACCACAGGCGCCTGCCACAACCCCCAGCCTTTTTTTTTTTTTGGTTGCAGCCATCATTGTTGGTTGGTGGGCCCGAGCTGGATTCGAACCCACCACTTTAGGCGTATGTGGCTGGCACCTTAGCCACTTGAGCCACAGGCGCCAAGCCCACAGAAGCATTTTAAGATGGAATATGTGAAAAGTCAGTCTCCCTCTACCTCCAGGAGAATTCCTTGTGGCAGCCTTCCAAGCCTCCTAGTTCCCATCCCACCTCAGAAGCTGGCTGCCTCTCTTATTAATCCCTGGGATCAAAGGGCAGTGTCCCCCAGGCTCACAGGCATTCTGGGTGATGTCTGAGCCATCTTTTTGCAGCTCCTCCGTCCTCCCTGGTCTCTGTCTTCCCACCTGTCCTGCTCTTCCAGTCTCACCAGGAGTGAGTCATACTACAAGCCCTCCAGGGCACAAACGTTTCTGTTTCCTTTGTCTTCTTTTTAGTCTCACTGTATAATGGCTGGTTTTCTTGGAAAATTCAGGAAAATATCAGGCCATGTCCCTTTTCCCTAGCAGTTCTCCAGAATGATTGAGAAGGAAGACATAGGCCGTAAGCTGGCAGCTTGCAAAGAAAGGGTGCTGACATGAACAGGAACTAGAAGACTTGCAGTCAGCTATTGCTCTGCCCCCTCCTGGATATGCAATCCTGAACGTTCTTTCTCTGCGCCTGTTTTTTCAGCCAAAAAAAAAAAAAAAAAAGCCACCAGGTCTGGTAGACCACCAGTTTCAGGCACTTGGGCTTTTTTAACCCAATTTACTACCTTTGTAACTTTGAGCAAATAACTACACCTCTCTGGGTAGGCCTCAGTTTTCTTATCTATAGAATGAGAATGACAGTGACAAAATCTCGTAAAGATCCAACAAGATTGTGGTTGTAAAAGGTGTCTTTGTTTTTGATAGGACACTGAGCAATGTTAGGAGTAGCTATGAGGACCGGATCTTGTTGAAGTCTATAATGCACCCTTATTTTATATGCCCTTTATCAAGACAGGGGAAATTACCATTAATTAGATGATATACTATCATTTAATTAAATTAAGACTCATCTTCATTGCAGAGATGTTAAAATAGGAATAAAATGCATGTTTTGAATGTGCAAAGTAGGCTGACACTGCTAGGTAAGGGTGGGAATACTCCCCAGGAATGTGAAAATTCTGACCAGATGTGGAAGGGCACAAAGGAGTGAAGGGCAGATTGTTGGTGTCCTGACTGTCTCAAGTGGCATACAGGTAGGGGTGTATGCCCTTGATCACTTAACACCCTGGTATAGTGGATGGAACACCACCACATAATCAAGTAAATTAATATTTCTCTAATAAAATGTATGAATATTCACCACCCAAGTAGGATAAATAAAGACTATAAATAGGCCAACTTGGGTCTCAGAGCCAGATGGGTTATAAAAAAACCTTTGGTTTTCTGAATTTTATTTATTTTATTTTATTTTTGAGACAGAGCCTCAAGCTATCCCTCTGGGTAGAGTGCAGTGGAATCACAGCTCACAGCAACCTCCAACTCCTGGGCTCAGCCTCCCAAGTAGCTGGGACCACAGGCGCCCGCCACAACGCCCGGCTATTTTTTGGTTGCAGCCATCATTGTTGTTTTGGTGGGCCAGGGCTGGATCCGAACCCACCACCTTAGGTGTATGTGGCTGGCACCTTAACCACTTGAGCCACAGGTGCCAAGCCAGTTTTCTGAATTTTAGATGGTATTGGCTAACATTTACATACAACTTAGTATATACTGAACACAGCTCAAATGCTTTTTCCAAGTGCTTCACACTTAAAACTCATTTAATTCTTATTACAGTCAGACATTGCTTTAGTACAGCAGCAAAAAAATAAAAATTTCTATAATAAGTGTAGGAGGTAGATGCTATTATGGTTCCCATTTTATAGATTAGGAAACTGAGGCACAGAGGTTAAATGATTGATAAGTGTAGCAGTTGGGATTCACTCAGGCAAGCTCCCTCTGGACCACTTTGTGGTGCTGCCTCTTCAGAGGAGGGTGCAGAAAGATGAGTTGGCTCTGGTAATGTTCAGGGGCCTATGGCACCATCAGGAGGACTCATGAATATAAGAGTAGTGAAGGGGCCTGGAAGTCACTTAATGTGGCAAGAGAAAGGCCAAGAGTAGTACATAGAGAGCATGTGTAGAGAGTGGGAATGGTGGGACAGGGGTTAGAAGTCCCTGAAATGTTTCCAGCATGGTGGAGTAAGGACACTAAGGAAGAGTAGCCAGAAAAGTATCAGGCCCAGGGGACTCTGACACTGCCTGTGGGGTATACTCTTCTACTTTAACTGTCAGAGTCCTGCATTGTTGACAGCCTTCCCTCTAGATGTCAGAAGTGTGAGGCTGAGCCACTTCCTGCTGTGTGTGATCTCTAGAACTGCCAGGGGGGCCCTCCTCTAGACCATCAGGGGCCTCCAGGGTAAGTAAATATCCTCCTCTAGAGGTTAGGGTCCCTCTGAGGTCTGGACACCTCCAGAATGTGAGGACACTGAGGATATGGACGTTTCCTTTAGTCTGTCAGGGTGCTCTTAGGTGTAGACCCACTATCCTCCAGACTGTCTAGATCCCTCTGGGATGAGGACTTTTTCCTTACTGTAAGGATAGAGTGGGTGTGGACACTTCCCAAGTCAGACTGCCAGGCTCTTCCTCCAAGTCACCAGGGTTACTCTGGGGCATGGACACCTCCTTCTTCCTTCAGACTGTTAGGTCCTCTGGCATGTGGCCACTTCCTTTAACAGATCATCAGGGTTATCTGGGGTGTGGTTATCCTCTCCATACTGTCAGAGTCCTCTGTGATGTAGATTGCTCTGCCTCAGGGATGTCTCTGTCCCTCTGTAGTCTGACCCTCTCTACTTTACAGCTCCTCAGAGAAGGAACCTCTCCTTGTAACAAATATGACACCTTCTATTTCAGACATTTATTATTCACCCAGACCCCTTGTGTCTTCCACCTGGGCACATGGCTAAAGCACACCCCCACCCCCCTTGCACTGAGGTAAGGCCAACTGAGCATGGGTAGAGTGATGTGCATTGCATCCATGCCTGGCCTGTTAAAAATCTCCCCTTCTACCTTCCACTGAGCCCCCCCTCAGCCCACCTGCTGGGCAATGTTGAGAATCTAGTGGCAACTCCAAACTCCAAGGCTATAAGGTACAGCAAAAGCACAACAGGGAAGGAGCCTAGGTGTCCCAGTTGGTGTGTGAAAGGATACCCACCCAAATACCCACAGTGGACTGTTCTACGAACAAAAAACCTTCCCGTATGTGACGCCATGCTGTCAGGGTTTACGATAGTGGCTGGCCTGCCCAATACATTCAGCTTTTCCCCAGTGTCCTGAAAGTCTATAGGAGGGGTAAATCAAACCTCTGTCCAAGGCATGTCTGCATCCTATTCTAAACTGATCATAAAAACTTTTGTGCATGGTGGCACCTGTAGCTCAGTGGGTAGGGCACCGGCCATATACACTGAGGCTGGCAGGTTTGAACCCAGCCGGGGCCAGCCAAAGCAACAATGACAACAACAACAAAAAATAGCCAGGGTGTTGTGGTGGGTGCCTGTAGTCCCAGCTACTTAGGAGGCTGAGGCAAGAGAATCGTTTAAGCTCAAGAGTTTGAGGTTGCTGTCAGTTGTGATGCCATAGCACTCTACCGAGGGCAACATAGTTGAGGCTCTGTCTCAAAAAAAAAAAAAAAAAGCTTTTGTGCAGACTGTTAGGAGATTCCTTCTGGGCAGACACTGCTTGCTGGTAAGACAGACTCTTGTGAAAGGAGAAGAGGAAGTTCCTTTTCAGGTGATGCAACCCTGTGCCACACCACATGGCCTCTAAGAGGAATGCTGCCTGCATCTCAGTTCCTACTTTTCTTCTTGGCTAGGTACCCTTATGAAGTCAACCCAGTCTGGATGTATTTTAGTATTCTTTTAACTAGCAGCTCGGAATCCTAGCCCTTGCTCAATGTCCCTATGACACTCAGATCGACCTCCCTCCCCTGGGCCTTTCCCACAGGGAAAGCAGGGAATTTCAGGCACATGGTGAGGAGAGCTGGGTGCACACACTGCAAACACATAGCAGGAAGAGCTGCACACACACGCCCAGTCTCGTCTCCCTACCTCTCCCACGTACTCCATGACGAAGCTGTTTTTGCGGATCTTTTCCAGTGTGCGGACGCCCCAGCCACGCCCATCATCTGTGCGGAAGATGCAGAGGTCATAGCGGATGCCCTTCTGTACCACACGATTAGGACAGTCATAGCCACAGTGGCAGCGGGAGTTGCACTCGTAGATGGGCAGCCCGGCTCGTAGCCGTACCTGGCCTTGGTCATTGTAGGCAAACTTGTGCATTGATGCTCCTGGGCAGCAACCCCCAGTGGGTGCCCATAGACAGTCCTGGCACTCACAGCCCACAGCTACCTGATTGAGGGTGATGCCTTCACCAACACGGTACTCATTGATGTACACAAAGGCCTTTGGGGGGCCATCCAGGTCCACCTCATTCTCCACGGTGATACGTCCCAGATGGCTACGCTTGGCATTGAGCTCTTGCTCCCAGCGCTGGAGTGCCCGCCTTTGCTTGGCTTTCTGTACCAGGTAGTTGGCCAAACTTGGGTCCAGGTGCCGGGGAGTCTTTGACCGGCGGTGGCGCCGGAGCAGCTCCCTTTCTAAGTCCTTATGGAACTGCTTGAGAATACGTACACACTTGAGATTCTGCCGTGGCTCCCAAGTGCTCTCTGAGTCTGGGTATCCACGCCACTTCACCAGGTAATACTCCTGTTCCTGTTGGGGGATACAAAGGGATCCGGGGCACTATAAATGGCAAGATCCTTGGGCCAGCCTTCATGGGACTTCCATCTCAAAGCCAATGGGTAACTCCTACCTCACCCCTTTTCCGGAATGAATTTAATCTTCCAAATCCATTCCCTCCTCTGTCTTCCCTATCATCAGTTCCTTCCTTGCTGTCTAGGCTCAAACTCCCAGAGTCATCCTTGACTCCTCTTTTCCTCACTCCCTACATCCACCATCCATATATCCCATCAGCCCCACCTTCAAAATACATCCAGAATCTGACCCCTTCAAACAAACCTTCATGACTGCCTGGACCCTGACAGGAGCCTCCTCACAGGCCCTGGGGCCCTATAGGCTGTTCTTCACACAGCAGCCAGAGGGAGCTTTAATTGCTGTAAGGCAGCTATAGGATAGAGTGTAACACCACAGACTCTACACTTAGACATCCTGGGTACAAATCCTGAATCCATTGCTCCCTACATGTGCCGCATTAGGCAAGTTATTTAACTTTACTGGTCCTTAATTTCCTCATCTAAAAATAAGAAAAAACCTAACATTTTCTAGTATTCATTATGTAGTAGGTACTTAAGCATCCTATAAATATTATTCATCATTTAGTCCTCACAATTTGATATGATATACTACTTATGCCCATTGTACAGATGAGGAAAACGAAGTACTGAGAGTTTAGGTAAGCAGTCTGGGGTTATATTCAGGATTTGAACCCAAGTATGCTGGCTCCAGTGTGTTCTCTTAACTCTCCTGCCAGTACCTCTTCTGGCAATGATAACTATCCCCACTCCACAGTGTCATTAGGGGGATTAAATGAGTTTCTGGGAGGAAGTGCTTGGTACAGCGAAAGTGCACAATAAATGGTCAGCTATCAATATCTCCACTGCTGGGCTCAGCAACTGGTTTGTATTCCTAGGGAGGTGGGAAGAGAGATTTATTTGGGATTCATTCTGGCTCCTGTTCCTCTCAGAAAACTTAGTTTCTCCATCTGTAAAATGGGGATAAGTGGATCTATTCATCCTATTTTTTTCAGGATCAGAGAAGAAAATTCCCTTTGGAAACAGATGTGGGTAGTGGGGGGCAAGAAGGCAGGAAACCAATTTCTTTCTTTCTTTTTTTTTTTTTTTGCAGTTTTGGGCCAGGGCCAGGTTTGAACCTACCACCTCTGGTATATGGGGCCAGTACCCCACTCCTTTGAGCCACAGGCACTGCTTGGAAACCAATTTATGTGAGACCCGCCCCCTCCCAGGACTTGGTCACCCCAGACTCACGCGGATCTTTTTGTAATCACACAGGTACTCCACTTCAAAGTCATAGAGGTTCCTCTTAGAGATACCAAGGCCAGGGCAGGAGACCTTGGCCAGGCGGCACAGGTCCTGCAGCTGATTCCAAGAAGACTTGCAACACACACTGCAGCCTGGAATAAGGGTGCCAAGAAGAACCATTAGTGGGCAGCCTGACCATGCCAGAGGTCCAAAGGGACCCCAAATCCTCCCCAGAACATCTTAAGGACTGCCTGAGAGTCAGGGAAATTTAATTTGCAGGACTTTCCCAATGCTGAGACTCTTCTGCAATAGAAATGTGCCATTTCCTTAAAACCTCAATGCTCACTGCCCAACAATACCCTTGGAACAGTGGACCTCTAAGTAGGGTTTGCTGCATGGACTGTTCTAAGGGAATCTATTCCCAGAGCTCAAACTCCCTCTACACCAGCAGTTCTCAAGCTGTGGGTTGCAACCCATAGGAACTGTATTAAAGGGCCGCAGCATTAGGAAGGTTGAGAACCACTGTTCTACACTATTCCTAAAACTGCCTGCAAACCTACCTAGAATTCAAGTCTAGATTCCCCTTCTCTCATTTTTCAAAAGAAAGAGAACCCCCCCATCTTGGTAGGGTGTATTGCCCTGGAGGGGGGATGGGGTAAGGGAGATTAAAACCTTCAGGGCACCACAAATAAATTAAGTGTAACTGGAAAGACTGGTCCTTAATCCTTTATCTGAAACTCCTGGGCCAGATGAGTTTTGGAATTTAAAATTTTTTTTAGATTTTACAAGTATAGTTCTAGGATATCCCATACATCACTCCCATGGGCAGGGGCATCAAGCTATAATCAAACACATTAAATAGCTCTGCACCAAAAGTATGAATTTCCCACATCAAACAGGAGAAGTAAAGATGTAAAATAGGGTCAATAAATAGTCCCACTTTATAATCTACTTTCACCCGGAATGGTGCTAATTTTAAGAAAAAGATAACTTTCAGGACTTTGTCAATTTTGGAATTATGAATAAGAGATTGTTGAATGACAATACATTACAGGAAGGTTCCTTGAAAGATCAATTTGGGTGCCTTAAACCCACAAAGTATATATTTTTTTCATACTGCATTTTGACTTTGTCTCATCCACATTTCTTTGAAGGATAAGGCTTGTCCAAAGGGTATGATCTGAACTCAGGAACAAGTAAAACAGTATAGGTGAGTGACATTGTTTTTTTTAAATAATTATAATACTGGAACTACCAAAATATTTCAAGACACACAAAAATACATATTTCTTTGGTTCAAGGCACCTTCTTAGCGTGCTTTAAAAGGCATTTTATCAAGTCATGTCATAAAACATTCCAAATGTAGCCAGTATTCATCCTATTTCATGTTTTTAAAATGCTATTTTCTACTTCCTATTACAAAAATCTTTAAACTCATGATGAAATACTATAGATGTCAACCTAAAAATTAGAGCTTTTCAAAATTATTTCACTCCTCCCTTTAGGCAAGGCCTAGTGGAGACTGAGCCTGTCTGTGCCCTGAGCCTGTCTGTGCCCACGCTTTCCTCTCCCTTCCAGATCCCTTAACTTGCATTTGAAACCCCACTTAAGTGTTCCCAACTAACATCTTCAGCTGCTCTGCCCGCTCCGCACTGACCACAACTGGATTTTCCTATCCCTGGAAGGGTACCCTCACACTTGTGGAACCCATCCTCCCGGCTTTCCTCATGCAGAAGAGCCCCCCCCCACATTCTGAGTCACCCCTCTTTCCCTGCCCACAGGGGAGACCAGCTCTCCTATCAGGAAGGCCCCATTTCCCTGTACTTCACACCCTTCTCCATCACGCTCAGAGGAGATATCCACCCCGCGAAGAGTCGCCTGTCCCCCTGCTCTGAGTGGGGAGCCTGTCCCCCTTCTCGTCCATCCCCTTCCGGCGTCTTGCGTGGACACCGAGTCGGTAACGGTCACCAGTGGCCGATTTTCCCGCGCGCGGGCGCGGCCTCCCCAACAAACCCCCGTGCGTGCGCGCGCCGGTCCGGTCGCGATCTGTGGTGCGCGCCCCCCTCATGCATCCCCACTTAGCCCCGCGCCTGCCGCGCTCCCAGGCGCGCGCCCCCTCCCCTCAGCCCCGCCCAGCCCCGCACGCCAGGCCTGCGCTCCCGGAGCCCTATCTTTTCCGTGCCGAGCTTCCGGCTCCCGGCTCCGTGGCCTCGGACGCTGAGATCCCGAGCCCGCGACGCCATCCCTCCAGCCCACTCGGCCCGGCCGGCGGGCCCGCGCCTCTACCGCCACAGCTTCACCTTTTAAATTTTCCGCCATCTTTCCCCACGGCTAACGACATTCGGGCCTAGCCGGCCTCGCGAGAAGAGAGCTCGCGCGGGCGTGGCCGGGAACGCGCAGCCTATTGGCCACGGCTCGCCGCGAGCAGCACCCCTGCGAACCAACCGGCAAGCCGTGGCCGGACCCCTCCCCGCCGCCGGGCTCCGTCCCGGAGGCGGGTGCTCGCCGCGCTTTCCCAGAGTGCGTCTGGGCGGTCGCAACGGCAACGGCAACGGCAGCTGAGATTGCCGGAGGCCCTGCCCGCATGCCGGTCTGTCTGTCACGCTCGTAGCCAATCACGTCGTCAGCCAGTCAGACGGGGGATTCTCCTTTCCGTCAGACCCCCAGTTACCACCGTCAGTCAGTCCGTCATCACAGATTAACCCCTAGCAGGCCGTGACTCGCAGGTGGACTAGCTCTACATCCGACTGTTTAGACTGTCACCCTATTCAAATCAGACAATGGCTCGCTCACCCCAGGCAGGTGCCTAGTCAGATCCACCCCCCCATTCACACTGTAGATCAATGGCAGCAATCTATTTGTGCCCTCAGGCCAGCTGTGATTCTTTGGAGGCGGAGAGAATGCGCTGTTAGCCAACCTGTCATTTCCTCAGACCATCCTGTCTTCACATTATCTGCGGACCAATCAGCTCTCCTACTCTTGCCCTGGGACCAGCTGCAATTCTCCCTGGAATAATCCTCTCTTAAGTTAGAGATCTAGCCACGCCCTCGGGCAAGCTGTGATTAGGTTGGGACAAGATGTCATTGTCAGTATCTAATACAGCTCTGTCCAGCTGTCACACTGTTAGCTGGTCACTGTAGTTCTCTCAGATTATTCCTAGTCCACACTACTATCAGTCACAACACCTAGCTAGGGCCTCACAGCAGATACAGCACGGTAAGTTTAAGCTTACACTCCACTGTCAGTGGGGAGGCCAGTCTGTCATTTCTAAAGCAAGTCATCTTCACCCTAAGTCAGTCAGTCAGTCTGTCCTCTGGTGCATTGGGCCCCTCAGGGAGACTGGGATTCTATCAGGGCAGATAGTCCGTAACTGCATAGAGCAGGGGAGACAGGCAGCTGGCTGATTTTGCTGTTGGTCAGCTGGCCTGTGGTTTTTTCAATCTGGCCCTCATAATGTTGGTCAGCAAGGTAGTCATTCCCAGCATCAACCCACCACACTGTCAGTGGGAGCCTCCAGTATGCTGGGATTCAGTCAGGGAGGGCATTCAGTCGCCAGACACAGCTGTCTAACAAGTAGCCACAGATCGTTGATCAGTCTGGAATTCCCTCAGGTAGCCCTCCTTCACACCAAGCCAGACAGTACAACAACCAGACATTCCCTCGGGCCAGCTGTGATTTCTGACCATAGCCAGCCATACGGCCACCAGGCAGGCAGTAGCACCACAAGCCATCAGTAAGCCAGCTTACAAGGGCCCTCAGGAGGCTGCCTGTTGTCTCCACTGTCAGGTTTCCAGTCCTAGGAAGGCTGTCACTCAGAGTTTCAGGAAACCATGCTGTCAGTTTCTCAAATTGCCCCTCTCCCTGTGACTTCATGAGTTCTATAGTCAACAAAATGGTTGTACAATTAACCAAACAGATATTCTGTCTGCCTGCCAGTCCCTCTGTGAGGGGTTGGAGAAGTGGCAGGTTGGTCTCAGGTTCCACCAGCTCCTGCTTGCCTTGAGTTGAACAGTCAACAGTGTAAATCCTACAGGGCATCCCCTTCCCTCCCTTATCCCTTCTAGGACAGTCAGATGCTGGTCCTCTTATGCTCCTCAGTGTCCTTAGGAGGCAGGGTCCTCCCACTCCCAGGAGTTGGGAAACCTGTCTTTAACCCATGAGAGTAGTTCCAAACATGACCTCTGCCTATCTGGATCTGGGAGGAGATAGAAGGGTCTGTGGGCAGGAGGGAGCATCTCTCACCTCTCCCCAAATGGTATGACATGGTGGGGAAAGGCCTGAAGCCTGGAGCCTATTTTTTTTTTTTTTGCTGGGTTTGAACCTGCCACCTCCGGCATATGGGGCTGGCGCCCTACTCCTTTGAGCCACAGGCTTCGCCCCTGGAGCCTATCTTTGCTAATATATGGTCTCCACAGTCTCCACTATTTACTAAATCGTGTGACCTTCGGCAGTTTCTTCATCTGTAAAATCTCACAAGTGGCCTTGGGGTGTGTGTCTCCTATTCATTTGGAAAATGAACCTTTCTGGACTAGCAGCATTTCACAAGACCTCAAAATTAAGAAGCCATACTATTAGTTCTGTTTCCTACTCCCAGCCATTTGTCTGTCCATTCAGTATTAATTTAATGCCTGTTGCTCAATGCTGGAACCAATACAAGGTTTTTCAGGTTTGACCTGTTTTAATGTAAACCTCATTTTGGAATTTAACATACACAAAAAGAGTACACATACCAGGGGTGAACAGTGTAATGAGTTTTCGTGAGTGAACATACATGTGAACCAGAACACAGGTTAAGAAACAACATTGCTAGGGTGGCACCTGTGGCTCAGTGAGTAGGGCGCTGGCCCCATATACCAAGGGTAGTGGGTTCGAACCTGCCCTGGCCAAACTGTGACAAAAAAACAGCCTGGCACTGTGGCGGGCACCTGTAGTCCCAGCTACTCGGGAGGCTGAGGCAAGAGAATCACCTAAGCCCAAGAGCTGGGGGTTGTGAGCTGTGACACTACGGCACTCTACTGAGGGTGACAAAGTGAGACTCTGTCTCTAAAAAAAAAAAAAGAAAAAGAAAAAAAGAAAGAAACAACATTGGCAGTCAGAGCTCCAGAAGCATTTAGGTTCTTATCACTTCTGAAACCAGCCTGTGTCTTACAAGTACTGATGAGTCATAATTTAAATGGCATCAGTTTTTTGTCTTCTTTGTGATACGTAAAATAATGGCGCATTTTATAATCAGTGGTGACTCAGGGTTAGTGAAATCCAGTCATAACAACAACGACGATAATAGCAGGTAACATTTATAGAAGCCTAGGAGGAGCCAGGCACTTTGCAGACGTCATCTGCTTTAATTCTCACCACACTCTTGTGAGGTAAGGATTTTGAGCCTTATTTTAAAGACTGAGGAAACTGACCAGAGAGGTTGAGCAGCTGCTCACAGTCAGTTCTTTTACCCCAAGTCTGTACCCCAGATCTGTGCCAGTGCTCATAGGGATTCAGGTCTGCTGAAGGGGTCCTATAACACTAGATTTCTAGGGTTTCTGTGGGGGACTGGGAGCAAGGCTAAGTGATATCAAAAGCTCCTTTCTGCAATCAGTGTCTACCTGGGAACCTGGCTGGGGTAGAGTGAGGAGTGGAGTTGGGGGTGAAGAAAAATGAATTAAAGAGAACCAGAGTCTTGGTGCCTGTAGCTTAGCAGCTAGAGCGCCAGGTTCAAGCCCAGCCCGGGCCTGCCAAACAACAATGACAACTACAACCAAAAAATAGCTGGGTGTTGTGGTGGGTGCCTGTAGTCCCAGCTACTTGGGAGGCTGAGGCAAGAGAATCACCTAAGCTCAGGAGTTGGAGGTTGCTGTGAGCTGTGATGCCACAGCTCTCAACTGAGGGTGACATAGTGAGACTCTGTCTCAAAATAAATAAATAAATAAAAGCAAATGTTTTCTTAAAATAAAGAGAGAGAGAGAGAACCAGAGACTCCCTCCTTCTCTAGCTAGTGGGGGTGGGGATGGAATTCTCCCTTCCACATGGGCTTTTTTTTTGGAGACGGAGTCTCACTCTGTTGCCCTGGGTAGAGTGCATAGCATCATCATAGGTCACTGCAACCTCAAACTCTTGGGCTTGAGCAACTATCTTGCCTCAGTCTCCTGAGTAGTTGGGACTATAGGTGCCTACCACATACCTGGCTAATTTTTCTATTTTTTCTTTTGGTAGAGACAGGGTCTCACTCTTGCTCAGGCTGGTCTCCAGCTCCTGAACTCAAGGGACCATCCTACTTCAGCCTTCCAGAGTGCTAGGATTACAGGTGAGAACCACTATGCCCAGCATTCACAGGGGATTCTTAAGGGGCAAAGCCAGCTCCCACCTCCACACCTCCTCCCTCACTACTGCTCCTACTGACTCACTATTTTTCGCCAAAACATACCCCATCCCCACCCACACCTCTACAGTTCAGAAATTCTTCACTGGTCTTGCAAAAGGAAGAAGCCAGTCCTCTCTGGATTCATCCTTCCCTTTGTCTTCCTCCCTCTCCCCTCCTCCTTCTCCTCCTCTAAAGGTAAGATATCTGAGATCTTGATCACCCAGATTTCAGAAATGGAAGGGGGCAGGTACCTCAATTCTAGGTTTTGATGTGCTGGAGTTTCTAATTACTCCCTTGGAAAGAGCTTTAAATACCAGGGACAGTTTTGAGTTACTCCTTTGTTTCTGGGAAAGCAAGATCTGGAGGAAGAGAGGTGACCTAGTGGGATCCTGGTTGGGCATCAGTTACTCCTATTGTACACATGAGGAAACCAAGGCTCAGAGGTGAGGCATCTTGACTGGGTTCTAGAGCAGGCCTGTCTGTCTGATTACTAACTCTTTCCCTTTTCCATTGTTTACACTGGGAATAGGGCAGAGCTAAATTTTAAAATCAAGAAGGGCACCCTGCCCATCAGAGTCCTTGTGTGTGAGTTGTGCTCATGGAGAGTGGGGAGCCTGGTAATTGGGTATGCTCTTGATCTAGTATTGTGTTGATTGAACAATTAAAAACAATAATTAATGTATACAATTTAATAAAAAAAGAAAAAAACAATAATTAAATACATAAATGCTAAATGCCTCTCCCACTCATTTGCCAGACCCAGCCTTATGCCAAGCCTGTTCTTACCTCAGGGCCTTTGTACTGGCTGTTCCCTCTGCCTGGAATGCCTTTCCCACAAGTACTCACCTGGCAGATCCTTCTCTCTCTTTAGGTACATACAGCACAACCATCACCTCCTCCAAGTGGCCTTCCCTGACCACTCCATCTTAATTTTGTTTCTTCTGTATCTCTGCATCAGCACTCCATAGCACTTATGATCTGTAACCATCTTTTATTTCTATTTGATTTCTTGTTTCTTGTCTGTCTACTCTCCTAGCATGCCGATTCCACCCCATAAGGGCAGGGATTTTTGTCTGTTTTTCTTCCTCACTGCTTGATCCCTAGCCCCTTAAATAGTACCTGGCAATAAATGTTTATGAAAAGACAGGAGTGCGGGCAGAAGGAAACAAAGAAACACAGGCTAACTGATGGATGTAATGAATGACCATGTAATGCGCTGTAAGTAAAATGGATAAATAAGCAAACTGAGATACAGAGAGACAAAAAGACAATTCTTTTATTTTTGTTTCAAAATCCTTGAGTAATAAAAATAGAAATTTTGTATAAAAAGGACTCTGGGTATTGCTAGGGTGAGTGTGGGAGCCAGGCAGGGCTAACAGCATTGGAGAGGTTGATGGGAAAGAAGCAGGGCTTGCGGGCCTGGAAGCAGAGAGTAAAGGGTGTGCAGAGGGTGGAGTGGGAGCTGCGGCTTGCTCTGTAGGCAGGAGCACAGGGTGGAAGTTCAGTCATCCCATTCGTCATCCTCATCCTCATCGCCAGCCTGGTCCTCCCCTTCGTCTGGAGGAGGAGAAAGATGGGGGGCGAATCATTCTGGGTGGGGTAGGGAGTTTCCTAGAGCCTACAGGTGAGAACTTGGCCCTGGGGGATAAAGTCTCCTAGAGGAGGGAGAACTAAGATTTCCACTTAGGACAGTGGTTCTCAACCTTCCTAATGCCGCGACATTATTTTCGTTGCTACAGTTGTGGGGTTGGAGTTGAGGTTAACATTGTCAAAAATCTGGTTATTTGGGATATTGTCATACAAAGGTTTAATGTTAATCTGTTTGTCACTTAGTGGGGTGAATTTAAGCATTATTGGCAAAGGAAGGGTAATTTGTTGTTTCATGGCAGGCTAAAGTTATTATTGACATATGGGGTTAATGGTAATATTATCCAAAGATGAGGTCTGGCTCTGAGCCTGTAGCTCAAGTGGCCAAGGCGCCAGCCACATACACCAAAGCTGGTGGGTTCAAATCCAGCCTGGGCCCACCAAACAATGATGGCTGCAACCAAAAAATAGCCAGGCATTGTGGCAGGTGCCTGTAGTCCTAGCTACTTGGGAGGTTGAGGCAGTAGACTTGCTTAAACCCAGGAGTTGGCGGTTGCTGTGAGCTGTGATGCCACTGCACTCTACCCAGGGCAATAGCTTGAGACTCTGTCTCAAAAAAAAAAAAATGAGGTTCATATAATATTGCCATACAGTGGATTCATCTTAATCTTGTGGACATACTTTGTGATTATGTTTTTTTTTTTTTTTTTTTTTGAGAGAGAGAGTCTCACTCTGTTGCCCTCAGCAGAGTGCTGTGGCATCACAGCTCACATCAACCTCAAACTCTTGGGCTCAAGTAATTCTCTTGCCTCAGCCTCCCAAGTAGATGGGACCACCTGTAGGTGCCCACCACAATGCCCAGCTAGTTTTTAGAGATGGGGTCTCACGCTGCCTCAGGCTGATCACGAACTGGTTATGTTAATATTATTGTCAAAGCTGGAGTTAATTATATTATTGTCACATAATAGGCTGAGATTAATATTATCCTCCTTTAAAGGGTTAATGACAATATTATTGACATATTAGGAAATTAATATTAACATAACTATAAAAAGATTGGTTTATTTATAATATTATCACATAACGAGTTATAGTTAATATTATTGTCAAAGTTGGGATTCTTTTTCTTAAGGTCATGGTCATTCATTATATTGGACTGGGAGAAGAAAGAGCCATGCACCAATGTATAGATTGTGCTATTTTGTTGTCTTTCAGACAGAATCAGAATCCAGGATATAATTGTCTCTAAGTTGAAGGTCTGGATCAGAATCAGAAGAGAATAGATCACTGCGGGGATGGGGACTGTCAGAAGAAAGGGAGGGAACAGGCATAGAACTGAGCATGGAAGGTTCTTGTTCTAGGGTTGCTATCTGGGTACCCAAGCATCCTGCATGTAGCTCATGGGTAGAGGAGACCACAGTGAGTGACTGGGGTTGGTACTTGGAAGGCAGGAGAACAGCCACATCTGCACAGGGAGGACCTGAATAGATGCTGGCCTTCCATTTGTATCCCAGAATACTGTGTAGGGCCTCTTCATGAGGACAGGGCCACATGTGGTTGGCTCTTTGGCCTCTGGTTGGCCTCTTGAGTAATGTAGTATAAATTCTGCAAACTTGCCACCAGATGGAGACATTCCTGCTAGCTCCTCTTTATGCCCCTATGCTGTGTCTCTGCACAATGGCTTTTAGGAGTCCTCAAACTACAGCCCACCGGCCACATGCAGCCCGCCTAGGACATTTATCTGGCCCGCTAGGTGTTTTTGCCACTGCTGCCTGTCCTGCTTAGCAGCCAACTCGTCCCAGGGCCTACAGTCCAGCCCTCCAGCGGTCTGAGGGACAGTGAACTAGCTCACTGTTTAAAAAGTTTGAGGACCCCTGCTTTAGACAATTTAAGATTTTTCTTTCTCAACTCTTCAGATTCAAGAGGTTTCCATTCTTGAGGAAACTCTTGATTTCCTGGTCACTCCATGGTTTAATTAACTGTTCTGATGTTTTTTCTGGTTTCTTTTACATTTTCTTCCTAAGGGTGTCTAGTAACTTTAGTCTGATGTCATTCTTTCTCCAGTTTTACCCCTGAGTTTTCTCCTAGGCTCCTTTTTTGTTGTTGTTGCTGTTGTTAAGCAGGCTGGGGCCAGGTTTGAACCTGCCACCCTGGTGCACAGGGTTGGTGCTCTAACCACTGAGATAGAGGTGCCCATAAGTTCTCCTGGGATTATTCTCACTGCAGCTACAGGGCCTAATCCCGGGTTGACAGAGAACTAGCACTAACTCTCTCCTAATGGAATCCAGGAGTTGGGAGATGCCCAAGCATGGAAATGGGTTTGCTCCTCTCTACTTCTGGGATATCTAGGAGTTCTTTTTTTTTTTTTTTGTTGCCGTTTTTGGCCAGGGCTGGCTTTGAACCCACCACCTCTGGCATATGGGGCTGGCGCCCTATTCCTTTGAGCCACAGGTGCCACCCCAGAGTTCTTGATGATATTGTCATCACAGTGGGCTAATGTTAATAGTACTGAACACATGGGATGAATGTTAATATTGTAAACACAGCCTGGCATTAATGTTAATATTACTGTCAAAGATAGAGTTAATAATATTATTGCCACATGATGACAATGTCAACATTGTCAAAAAGAATGATACAAGATTCATGTTAATATTGTCATCAACAGATGGTACTAATATCACTGTTGATAGTGACTGATGGTTGTTTTAGGGTAGTGCTAACATTGGGAACCAGGTTTGCAGTCCTAGTGGAATCAGCTCACCTGAGGAGTGGATGACTCTGCTTCTCTTCTGCATCACATGCATCAGGGCCCCCACTAGCCCCTCTGAGCTCTGAGGTGGTGGCTGCAGCGTGGAGCTTTCTAGAGACCCAGAGGTCTACATAAGCAGGGTTCAGGACAGAGGGATCAGGGCTTGGGAAAGGAGCATTTCTCCCCACCCCATCTCCATTATTTCTCTTCCCACACATTCCAATCGCCTTCAAGGTTCACCACCAACCTCCCAACCCTATCACTGAACCCCAAATCCTGGTATCCCTATCAGTCCCAGCCTTGGCCCCCCCCAATATCCTGACTTGCACAGGATATCCCAGAGTCACAGACCCCCAGTTCTCCATTCTGCCCATTCTCACCTTGTTCAGCTGAATTCCCTGCCGGATTTGATCCAAAAGCGCCCCCCGACCCCCACCAGGGGCCAGGCCCCCCCCAGGCACCAAAGTAGGAGGAGGTGGGGGAGGGGCTGGCCCATCCCCTGTGCTGGGGGGTGGCAGTGGTGGTGGTGGAGGGGGAGGTGGCAGAGGGGGCCCGCCAGCCCCAGGAGGTGGAGGGGGAGGTGGTCCAGAACGTCCAGTAGCTGGAGGGGGTGGTGGTGGAGGGCCCCCTCGGCCTGGGGGTGGGGGTCCCCGGGGTGTTGGTGGGGGTGGAGCACCCCCCACAGGTACAGGGGGCAGTGGACCAGAACGACCCTTATTACCCCCCATAATAGGGGGCCTTGGGGGCTGGTTTCCTCCTCGGGATGGCGGTGGGGGTGGTGGAAGCGGCTCTGTGGGGGGAAAATAACACATAGCTGCAATTATTACTTTCCTTTGAGCCTCAGGTTTGCTCATTTGTAAGATGAGTACCCCAGCAGACCATCTCTTGATTCAGGCAGTACAGGCACCCTCATGAGGACTGAGCCACTTCAGTGTATTTATCTCTGAGACATCAGCTGTCAGGGCTAAAGAAGAAGGGCATGTATGGAACAGGGGCTCACCCTGGCGCCTCATCTCCTGTCGTACAGCTTCCAGCCCACCCTGGTCCTCAATAAAGTCATAGATAAGTTTGGAAGTTTCAGCATCAGTGAGCTGGGCCTCGCTGATTCCTGCCCTGGAGAACAGACTCCGCAGATCTGGGTCAAGGTTGTTCACCTGCACAGGAGGAAAAAGGCCGGGGCAGGGGTAAAAGAATAAAGTGAGGAGAGAAGGGACACGGATTATTATTGGGTCCATCCTGGTGAGGGATCTGAGAAGGAAATGGCAAGGAGGAAGTCTGAGTGGTGGTCTCTGGTTGGGTGGGTGGAAGTTGAATAGAATTCAGAGGACTTTGGGGTTACTCACGTCAAATCCATTCTGGGGGTCCCACCCCACATGGCTGACATGTCTGGGGAGATGAAGAGACTACAGTGAAACCCCACTGCTGTTTTCCCTCCCTTTCTAGTGACCCCCTCTTGCCCTCTCCTGCCCAGAGAAACTACAAGGGGCCAGAATTAATAAGTTAGCCCAAATGAGTGAATAAGTGTGAGCAGGAGTTTAAGAATTAGGAGTACACAGTTCGTGGTGCTGATCTGTTCACCAGGCTGTTTTTCTACCATCCATGCCCCCACCCACCCACCCACCCATTCCTTCATCCACCTACCCATTCACATTCATCTGTTGGACTGTCTGCTCAGACATATCTGTTTACCCATTTGCCCATCAATATGTCCTCACACACACACTTATCTATCCACCCCTTCATCTACCCATGTGACCACCTTTTCCATCCACTCATTTTTTCTACCCATTTAAGCACACACTTCTGTTCACTCATCCATTGAACTTTCCTTCCATCTACCGATCTAGCTTCCTATTCTTCCCCATCCACCTTGTCTGCAAACCAATCAGCCTGCCTATCAGTCTGTCTACATGCTTCTCCACTCATCCATCCATCTACCCAACCACTTCCCATAGATCCATCCATCTGTCCATCCAACCACTTGGCCATTCATTCTTCAACCCATTCCCTCATTCATTCATCCATTCATTTATCCATCCACCCACCTACTCCCCAACCAGCCCAGTTAGGGTGGGGCTAGGGTGAGGCAAGTGAAGTGCCTAGGGTACAAAATTTAAGGAGATAATACAAAATTCTCAGAATCATGAATTACAGTTGCAGACTCCTCAGAGTAACTACCTCCTTAAATTTTGCACCTATGTGCCTTATTTACCTTTCCCTATCCCAGCCCTGCACCCACCTATCCATCTGCCCACCCTTCTGTCCACTCAGCTGTCCACTGTTCATATGCACTCATCTCCTCCAGGGATCTGTGCATCCAATGGGGCAAGATTCTTACTTGAATCCACTGGGTGCACCAATATCAGCTTTGCTGATCTTCTTCTTCCCTGAACGTTTCTTATCAGCTGGGCCAGGTCCAGGTGCTGGGAGTCCTCGGTATCGTGAACTTGTAATGTCAGGGTTCTGGATGTCCACTGTCACCAGCCCTAGGGACAGTGGGCCAGCTGGTGGGCCTGTGAGGAAAACAGGGTGGCTGGACCACTGACCCACTTACCTGCCAGCCAAAGCATAGGAACAAGAAAAGGGGTGACTATTGGAGGAAACCATGTGTGTATGTGTGTATGTTTGTGTATGTTTGTGTATGTGTGTGATGATCATGGAGGGAGTGGGTAAGAGGTCCAAGTAGGGTCTATGGAGAAGTAGGAGGACCCCACAAACGATTCACACATTTACTGATTCATCTATTTATTCATTCACTCATACTTACTACTTAAGTTTTTAAAACAAATTTTTGAGACAGGATTTTGCTCTGTGATCTGGGGTAGAGTGTATAGGGGTATCATCATAGCTCACAGCAACCTCAAACTCCTGGGCTTAAGTGATCCCCCTGCCTTACCCTCCTTTGCTCTTGCTCAGGCTCGTTTGGAACTCCTGGGCTCAATCCATCCTCCCATCTCAGCCTCCTAAAGTGCTAGGAGCCACTGTGCCTACCCCCACTTAAGCATCAACTCATTCATTCACTGACTCATTAATTAACTTGTTAAAATTATTCATTTACTCAATCATTCATTCAGTCATTGCTTTCTCCACTGAAATTTATGTCATTTATTAATTTATTCACTCATTAATTCACTCAATCATCTATCTAGTCATCCATTTATCTACATATCCATTCACCTGTATACTTATATATATCATCATTCATCTATTTATATCTTCCCATCAAGTCGACCCCCATCCAGCCATCTATCTACCACCAGTCCATCCACATGTCCATGAACCTGCTCATCCATCCACATACCCATTCCTCTATCCCTCCATTAACCTGCTTATCCATCCATAAATTCATCAATCTGCCCCTCTATCCACTCATGCACCCATCTACCTCTTCACTTGGCCATCCATTCACCCACTTACCCACCCACCCAACTACTCATCCGTTCACTTGCTTCCCCATCCATCCATTCAGTCAGAGACACAGGAAGGAATCAACACTCACCTCCTTGGTCTCCACCTGGGTGTGGGGGAAGGGGCGGGAGCCCTCCTCTTCTCTCTGGGAAAATGCAATGTGAAGAACTATCACAACCCTGCCACAGGTTCCTGGAATAACCCCTTATTACTCAGTACTTGCACCAAAGGACTCACCTTCATTGGCTGGTGCTGGTGGGGGAGGTAGCTGGCGTCTGTCTGTGGATAGACAGACAGATAGATTGGGAGCCAGAACCATGAGAGGGGGATTTTCTAGTGTCCACCCTTGAACTCACTTCTGCCCAACTTCCTTTCCTCCTCTAAGCCTCCTCACCTCCACTTTGCCTCTGATTCCTTTTTTGTATCTTCTCCTGCACCAGGGCCTGGAAGGCCTGAGCCTCGCCCTCGTCTGCGAAGTTCAGCCCTGCTTGGCAGTCCTGCATATGCCTTGGGGTCAGCAGCCTTCCAGTGCCCCCCATGCTTTCCCATCTCCTCCCTACACCCCAACTAAAGCCGAGGGGTTGGTTGACCACTTACATCTCCAGCGAAGGTGTGGAAGAAGGGGGTGGGAGTAGAGTAGACCAGCTGTGAGTACAGCTCCTGTTCCCAAAGCAGCCGGCCAGCCTGGAGAGGTGCAGGGTGGGGAGCATGCTGGCACTGAGGTGTGCGCTGGGTGGCAGGCTTTGGTTATCTGGGCAGGGAGCATAGTGTCCCGATTTGGGGCCTTAGGGTCTGACTTGGAGATTCGCCGCTCAGCATCAGAGTTGGGGTATAGTTGTCAGATGTGGAGGGTTGGGGTATAGTCTGGGAGTGACATTTTTGTGAAAGGTTTGGATTTGGGGTTCAGGGAATCTAGATGTGGGACTTGAGGGCTTGAATTTGAGAATTTAGGACTCCAGTCCTAGGAAATGGAGGTTAATTCATAGACTTAATCCTGTGCCCACTCCCCCTTCATTGTAGGTTGGGTTCTAGTATGTAGGAATTGAGATTCAGACATAGATACCTGGGAGTTTGGAGGAGTCTAGCTAAGGTATGCATAATTTGGGATCTGTGGAGCATAGTTATAGTTTTAGGAGTATGTTCAATAATTGATGGCCATGGGATATTGAAGTTATGCTGGGTCCACCTTTATGAGTTTAGAAGGATGAATTTAGGGTTTAAGCCTAGAAAATTCAGTTGGGGGGTTATGGAACAGATTTTTTGCTTAAGAACTACATCACTATTTGAGTGTTCAAGAGTTTTAATGGGAACTCTTGGGTCCATGCTGTGGGTTTAAAAGGACAGATTTGGAGTTCAAGACTCAATGGAATATTCAGGTTCGGGAACAGATTTATGACTTAAGAGCTAGACAAACATCTGGTTCAGGAGTTTCGATCAGGGATTCCTGGGATGAAAAATATTCAGTTTAGAACAGGTTCAAGCATAAACATAACGCTCATTTTTTTGAATTTGTGGAATAGATTAGGCTTAGGAGGTGTCCTAATATTGCCGGGATTAGAGATCTTGATATGGAGACTCTTGAGTCAGCATTGCAGACCAGACTTAGAATAGCAACCAGAACTTGAGATCTAGATGGGTCTTTGGTTCTGGCCCTCAGGGATTCACTGATTTGATCTGAGGTCTCAGGGCTACAAACACAGGTCTGGTTTTCGAGTTGAAAACTGGCTTGCATGTTTGGGGTGGGGTGGTCACCTGAAGGCCATAAAGGCGGATGAAGTAGGACTTCTGGGGGTTATCCTTCACGAAGCACACAGCTCCACAATGCTCCTTGGTCCAGTGCTCGGCTCCTGGGGGCAGTGCTAGGTACAGTTGAACAACTGCAGTGGCCAGTGTCTGAAAGAGAGCAAGGATCAGTGGAGTTTAGTTGGGGTAGCCAGAGAGTCTTGGAGCCAGACCTGTCCTTCTTTGCTCATGGCTGTCAAAGGAATGAAGAAAGAGCTGCACCCAGAGGGAAGGCAAGTTAGCACTGAGATCTTCCTGGGATGGGTGGCTGATGGTAAGTGGATTCTAGGAGAGGAGATGACAGAGAGGGAAAGAAGGAATGGGAGGAAAGAGGCAAAAGGATGGGAAAGATGAGGAGGAAGAGGAGGGAGAGGAAAGGAAGGGAGACAGGGAGGGCCAGGAGATCCCCAGCTCACCCAGCATTTTCGTCCAAGCATCTCAAAGACTCGCTGGTTCTCGTGGTCCTGGAGGAGGGTGGAGGGTATGTTCTGAGCCGCTGAACCTCCTCGGCCCCCGGGCCTACCTCCTACAGTGACCCCACTCATGGTGCTTTCTGCCCTTGTCCTCTCCAGCTAGGCTCTGGGTGCGGGGGTAAGAAGAGGGACTTCCGCAGTGAGCAAGGGAACAGGAAGTACAAAACCCACAAGGGAAACAAGTCCTCCGGGCCCCTCGGTGGGCCTGACCTCCTCCCCTCAGGACAGGCTTTGGCCTCCTGCATTAGGTTGGGATTCTCTTCCATTTGAATGGGTAGACGTGTCTTTTTGACTAGCTCAGGTCCTCCTGCTCCTTTCTTTTCTTTTTCTTTCCTTTTTTTTTTTTTTGAGATAGAGTCTCACTATGTCGCTCTGGGTGGAGTGCTGTGACATCACAGCTCACAGCAACCCCAAACTCTTGGGCTTAAGTGATTCTCTTGCCTCAGCCTCCCAAGTAGCCGAGACTACAGGCGCCCGCCACAACACCTGGCTATTTTTTGGTTGTAGTTGTCATTGTTGTTTGGCAAGCCCGAGCTGGGTTTGAACCCACCAGCTCTAGTGTATGTGGCTGGCACCCTAGCCACTGAGCTACAGCACTGAACCAACTCCTGCTCCTTTTTAAAATTATCTGGGGGGCTTATCTTCCTCTGGCTGGCAGTGAGAGCTAAGCCATCTGTACATCACCTTCCGGTGTCTTGTGGCCAGGACAGGGAGGAGCCATGGGGCAGAGAAGACTCCTTCCTACCCAAAGCAAGCAGTTAGCCTGGGGCCAAGGTCCAAGGCCCCTAGTCCTGAAGGGTTACTGAATTAAAATTTTTCATTCCATAGCAGTATAATTCCACCCCTATCCCAAGCACCCAGACATTGCCAACAAAGCATATACCCCCAGCTCACTTCCCTATCCCTTACCCTTGCCCCCCTGAAGTGCCCAATACTTTCTGCTTGTCATCCTCTTTTTTAAAATAAAGAAACCTTAGGCTGGTCTGAGTGCAATGATGTTTAAAACTAATTGATCCCAATCAGTTACAGATTCTTTTGTTCCTTCTCCACTCCCACTGCTTCACTTGAATAGCCTAAAAAAGAAAAGAAAAGAAAGGAACTTTATAGCATATAAGAATGCCTAAATAGGGGAGAGGGGAGGACCTCTGGTAGAAAGAGGGAGGGCATGAGGCGGGATTTCACCCAATGTGCACATTGTGAGGGTGCACACGCCCCCTGGTGAGGGGCTCTTCTACAAATGGAACTTTACCCAGGAAGCGAGAACAATGTAACCTAAAAATTGTACCCTCATATTAATTTGAATAAAGTTTAAAAAAATAAAAATAAAGAAAAAAGTGATTAATAATAGCTAAAAAAAGGAATGCCTAAATAAATTCTTCTTTAGTTTTCATTGCTTTTGAACTTTTTAAAGGTGCATAATTGGCCTAGTGAGGTGGCTTACGCTCACCTTATACTCTTGGGAGGCCAAGGCAGGTGGATTGCTTGAGCTCAGGAGTTCAAGACCAGCCTGAGGAAGAGTGAGACCCCTGTCTCTAAAAATACCCAGGCTTTGTGGCAGACCCCTGTAGTCCCAGCTACTCGAGAGGCTGAGGCAAGAGGGTCCCTTGAGCCCAGGAGTTTGAGGTTGCTGTGAGCTATGATGTCACAGCACTCCACTCAGGATGACAGTGAGACTCTGTCTGAAACCAAACAAGTACACAATCTATGGAGACTTGGTTTTTCCCCACTGGACATTCTACTTTAATCTCATCACTCACGCAGCACTTAGTGCTTGTGCCAGGCACTGTTTTGTCCCCTAAACATTTAAATCCTTTAAATTTTTCAATCCTCACAATAGCCTGTGGGATAGACATTTTACATATGAGGAAACTGAGGCAAAGAGTGGTTAAATGATTTGCCCAGTAGTCCCAGCTAGCAAGGGGACTACAGGCCAGGCAGGTTGGGCCAGTTTGTCCCTCTGCTCCAGGCCTTGATCTCTATAATGTGTATTTGCCTAGAGCAATGGTGCCGTGCAGCACTGTGGTTTGCAGGTGCGGCCCCAGTACCCACATTCTCCTGCTGACAGACTTTTGGGCTCTTTTAGGCTCTTGCTGTTGGGAGCAACGCTGAGGTATTCACTCCTGTACACATCTGGTCCACACAGGTATGCAGAGAATCAGTGACCTCATGCATCTCTAACTTTTCCAGATAATGCCAGATTATTTCCGCAAAGGATTTCTAGCTCAGTCCCCAGTCCTCAGTTTCCCCATCCATGAGGTAGGCCGTTTGGGAAAATGAAGCTCTCAGACACAGGGAAGCAGTTTTGGGGAGCTGAATGGGTACACGAAAGGGGGAAGCACACTCCAGGTGGAACCAGTCCTGCCCAGAAACCTCAGTGGCTCCCCACACCTGCAGGTCCAAGGCCCCTTCCATTGTGGCAGTTCCGACCTCTCCCCTGCCCAGGACAACTCAGCTTATCTTGTCCCCAACTCACTGGGCCCCTCGAACCTCCAGGCTGAGAGCTCTTCCAACATGTGGTGTGGATTAGGGCAAGCCTCAGCTTGGCCTTAAAAAGCCACTGCATTGGCTGGGCTCATACCTGTAATCCTCGCACTCTGGGAGGCCAAGGCAGGTATATTGCTTGAGCTCAGGAGTTTTAAACCAGCCTGAGCAAGAGGAGACCCTGCCTCTAAAAACTAGGAAGGCGGCTCAGCGCCTGTGGCTCAAGTGGCTAAGGCGCCAGCCACATATACCCAAGGTGGAGGGTTCCAATTCAGCCTGGGCCCTCCGAACAACAATAATGGCTGCAACCAAAAAATAGCCGGGCGTTGTGGCGGGCGCCTGTGGTCCCAGCTACTTGGGAGGCTGAGGCAGGAGACTCTCTTGAACCCAGGAGTTGGAGGTTGCTGTGAGCAGTGAAGCCATAGCACTCTACCCAGGGTACAGCTTGAGGCTCTGTCTCAAAAAATAAAAAATAAAAAAATAAATAAAAACTAGGAAGGCATGGGAGGCGCCTGTGGCTCAAAGGAGTAGGGTGCTGGCTCCATATGCTGGAGGTAGTGGGTTCAAACCCAGCCCCGGCCAAAAACTGAAAAAAAAAGGAAGAAAAAAAAACTAGGTAGGCGTTGTGGCAGGAGCCTGTAGTCCCAGCTACTCAGGAGGCTGAGGCAAGAGGATCACTTGAAACCAAGAGCTTGAGGTTGCTGTGAGCTAAGATGACACAACACTCTACAAGGGTGACCAAAGCAGCTCTCTGGTATCTGGTACAAACTAGACAATAAATGTATATTGAAGGAATGAATAAGGGATTAATAATGATATCCAATTTGATTTAGTGTCTTCTGAGATTTTTTTCTAAGCACCTTAGATTTGTTTCTTTTTTTTTTTTTATTACAGGGGATTCATTGAGGGTAGAAAAACTGAGATTACACTGATTGCATTTGTCAGGCAAAGTTCCTCTTATAAATGTGTTCCTCCCCCAAGAGGTGTGCCAAATGCCATGACCCCCCCACCCGCTCCCTCCCTTTCTCTGCTCTCCCATTACCCCCCTATGTACTAGGTCATCAACTGTCTGCAAGTCAAAATTGAGTACATTGGATTCTTGCTTCTCCATTCTTTACTTCTTTTTTTTTTTTGAGACAGAGCCTCAAGCTGTCCCCCTGGGTAGAGTGCCGTGGCATTACAGCTCACAGCAACCTCCAAATCCTGGGCTCAAGCGAGTCTCCTGCCTCTGCCTCCCAAGTAGCTGGGACCACAGGCGCCCGCCACAACGCCCGGCTAATTTTTGGTTGCAGCTGTCACTGTTGTTTGGTGGGCCCGGGCTGGGGATTCGAACCCGCCACCTTAGGTGTACATGGCTGGCGCCTTAGCCGGTTGAGCTATAAGCGCCGAGCTGTCATTTTACTTCTTTCAGAGTTTATTTCCCCATCTATTAAATAAGGGGACTAAACTGAAACATGTGTTAAATGTTTTCTAGCTTGAACACTGTGATGCTGTAATAGATTAACGTTAGCTGCTTTAACGTACATGGAGTCCTACTAAATCAATGATATCGTTAATAAACACATGTTGATTGCCTTCTCTCTAAATCTATCACAATCTACAAACACTGCATCACAAACAATTTTTACTTAAGAATTTAATTATGGGGCAGTGCCTGTGGCTTAGTGGGTAGGGTGTTGGCCCCATATACCAATGGTGGTGGGTTCAAACCTGGCCTGGGCCAAACTGCAACCAAAAAATAGCTGAGCATTGTGGTGGGCACCTGTAGTCCCAGCTAGTTGGGAGGCTGAGACCAAAGAATTGCTTAAGCCCAAGAGTTTGAGGTTGCTGTGAGCTGTGATGCCACGGCACTCTACCCAGGGTAACATAGTGAGACTCTGTCTCAACAACAACAACAAAAATTTAATTATGTGCTTTTATGTGAAATACATAAAGGTTTGATCTATATATCTTTGCCTTGTGTAGACTCTGAGGTCGAAACTCAAATGCCTCCAAAACCCAACAGGAAACCTAGGGAGGTGAAGTAGGATTGGTATATGGACATGAGTAGGTGAAGTAGGATTGGTATATGGACATGAGTAGGTGAAGTAGGATTGGTACATGGACATGAGTAGGTGAAGTAGGATTGGTACTTGGACATGAGAGGTAAAGTAGAATTGGTACATGGACATGAGTAGGTGAAGTAGGATTGGTACATGGACATGAGTAGGTGAAGTAGGATTGGTACATGGACATGGGAGGTGAAGTAGGATTGGTACATGGACATGGGAGGTGAAGTAGGATTGGTACATGGACAATGGTACAGCCATTTTAGTACTGTAGAAAAGAGGTATTTGGCTGAGCCAGTGGCTCATGCTTGTAACTTTGGGAGGCCAAAGGAGGAGGACAGCTTGAGGCCAGGAATTTAAGACCAACCTGGGCAACATAGAGAGACTTCCATCTCCACACACACAAAAAAAATTAGCTGGGTATGGTGGCATGTACCTGCAGTCCCAGCTACTTGGGAAGCTGAGGCAGGAGGGTCACTTGAGCCCAGAAGCTTGAGGTTGCTGTGAGCTATGCATACTCTAATCTAGGCAACATAGTGAGACCCTGTCTCTCTCAAAAAAAGCTGAGTTCCAGTCAAATCAAACTCTCGGTGCCCGTCTTGCTATGTGCTTTAATTTATTAATCTAGGTGCACAATCATTGATTTTTGGTGCTTATTACCAAAAAAATACATAAGATAGATTCCCTTAAAACTTCTGAAATAACCGTGTATCCCCCTCACTGCCGACTCTGCTCTCCCTGCCTCCATCACTCGCATCTCAATCACCAGCATAAGAAAACAAGTTCCACAAGGGCCAGGACTACCCCTCTGCTCACCCATGGCTCCTAACAATATGTCTATTATAGAATAGATTATCCATAAATACTTACTAAATGAATAACTGAATTAATTTCAAATTTGAGGGAAAATCTAAGTTTTAAAAAACCAGTGTCAGGTCGGCACTACCTGTGGCTCAAGCAGTAGGGCATCTGCTCCATATACCAGAGATGGAGGGTTCAAACCGAACCCCAGCCAAAAACTGCAAAAAAAAAAAAAAAAAAAAAAAAAAAAAACCAGTGTCAGTTTTCAGCAAATTTCTTAAAATGTAACTGTTAAGACATGGACTCCTGCCTTTAATTGGTCACTAACATAAGTTATATTTCCCTCTGGTCCTCAGTTTCCTCAACCATAAAGCAAGGAGGAGGGTGAAAAAGATTCTCTTCCAGCTCCCCAAATCTCTGATCTTCTGAACTGCTCCTCTATTCTACTGGCATAGAAGATAGAAAACATTGGACTTGATGGAGATTTGACCTCGTATAGACCAGAGTTGAAATTCAAGTACTTGATGGGCCAGTCAGGAAACAAATAAATGAAGTGGGTTGGGTGGCAACCGTAAGCAATTCACAGTGATGAGGGCCAAACTGAAAAATATCGAAACCAAGGAAAATGCAAATGAAGTAAAACCACAAAAGGAGGAACGTTTGTTTAGTTGCTTGGAATCACAATCTCTTCAGCCATCAAGAGTAGTTCCTATGTGGTCGATGGTGTTCTTGCTGAACTGAATGAGGATAAATCATTAGCTAGCAGAGATCAAAATGCACCTGATCGCTGAGTTTGCACTGGTCTCTGACCAGACTCCTGCCATCCTTTTCCAAACCATCATCTTTATGAGGGTGCAGGTTAATGGTCCCCAATTTGCAAACTGTGGGCATATTTGCTGTAGTGAGACAATGTGGGCACATCCACCTTGTGGAGTGTAGTGTAAAGTAGGGGACAGCTCCACTTCACAGGGACAGAAGCATGAAAAGCCCACTCAACTGTGTGGGTGAAGGGCCCAAAGCTGACCTGGTCTGATGGTTCAAGGATGGAGCAAGTGCTCGCAGGCAGACCCTCCACAGGCCTGCCATCCTCCAGCATCTGGAGCACAGACTGGTGTGCTTCCCCAGCTGCTGGGACTATGGACAGATGGCCCGTGGCCGTAGTCCTGGACACCAGCTTCCAAAACTCTGAAATATTTCGAATTCCCCCATCCTCCCTCATTTTCAGTCATTCATCGAGTCTTGCCAAAAAGTTCTTCCAGCTGCCCTCCACATGCAGCCCCTCCCTCCCAACCTCACAGTCCCTGTGTGGCTCTCACTGTCAACCACTGTCCTGTTACAGCAGCCTGGGAATCACCTCAGCTCCTCTTTTCTCCAACTCTCCTTTCAAGGACACTGCAAGGCTTGCCACTCCCCGCGGCACGCCTTCCGCCTAGCTTCACCATTTCTCCCATGAGTCTTCTGTTCCCAGGAAATCGTGCCCGCAACTGTTGCCCCAAGTGCCTTGTCAAGTTCCACCCCCACACCTTTGTTTGTGCTGTCCCACCCAGCGTGGACACCATCCCACTGCCTTCCGACCAATCCCAGGGTTGCCAGTAATTTAAATAAAAGCTATTCAAGTGCTACTTCCTCCTTGAGGTCTTGCTCAACAACTGTGCCCACATTGTTGCTTCCTCCTTTAAACTCTGTCCAAATTTGATAGCTCTACCTCATTCTTCACATGTAGCGGCACTTTTTAGAGATGGTTCCTTATCTGTTTTGTGGATGTCTATTCCTGCTTCCAGAATAGAATGTGATGTCCTATTGATCAATGAGCTTTGTACTCTCATAGTAACCTGTGTGGTATCATCTTGGACTTAAACAAATGCTTAACAATTACTGAGGGTAATAAGCACACCCAGGAGAGTCAATGGAAAAAGCTTTTCTTCTTCCTTGGTACAAATAACTGAACTCTAAATCAGTATTTGCAGGATGGCATTATACCCTGTGATACCAGCCAGGGACCCTTCTAAAAACTCACTGAAGCAGTTTTGAGAAGCAAACTTTCCCTTCTCTGAAGTATTTTGATCATTTGAGATGGCTAATAGAAGGCTGAGAATTTGGGAATTTCTCTTGTATCTTAGGAAGAACTAATGACTTTAGCACAAACTGCTAGAGTGATCTAGGAGAAATGCAAATTGTTATAACTAAGTAAAAAATAAATCAGGGAGAAATCTATTATTTCGTATTTTAGTTCTCCTATATCATTACCACAAGTGACTATAAAACTATTTATGTGGGCGGCACCTGTGGCTCAAAGGAGTAAGGTGCCAATCCCATTTGCTAGAGGTGGTGGGTTCAAACACAGCCCCAGCCAAAAACCACACACACACACACACACACACACACACAAACTATTTACGTATAGAGGGCAGCGCCTGTGGCTCATTGAGTAGAGCACCGGCCCCATATACCAAGGGTGGTGGGTTCGAGCCCAGCCTGGCCAAACTGCAACAAAAATATAGCCAGTTGTGGCGGGCACCTGTGGTCCCAGGTACTTGGGAGGCTGAGACAAGAGAAACGCCTAAGCCCAGAAGTTGGCGGTTGCTGTGAGCATTGTGACCCCACGGCACTCTACCCAGGGTGACAAAGTGAAACTCTATCTCTTAAAAAAAAAATTATTTATGTATATGTGTATGTATTCATATTTTTGGACAAATGTTCTTTGAATAAGAATGAGGTGGAATGGAGGAGGAGGATCCTAATTCCTTCATCTAAATCTCCCCACTATTTAACTTTCCATTAATTAGAAACATTCTGTAGAGTTAAGTCTATTTCTCACATCAGTAGAACTATGAATGATTTACTCCCAGCCTCATTCCTCAGAGCTGCTTGGAAATTTCTAGATATCTGACGTCTCCTCAAATGTGCTATTCTGATAAGCTCTATCTCCTATTGTTTAAACCATGACCTATGACAGTCCTATATTTCAAAGCAGTAGTGATTATGCACCCAGCAATAACTTTCTAGAGATGATCTTTCCTCTGTCTTCACAACCAATACTTGCAATTTTATCAGACAAAGGAATTTTCCCTCTATCTCCTGAGTCTCACTGAAAATAAGTTAAAAGACAATACCATTTTTTTTTTTGAGACAGTGTGATGCTACAGCACTCTACCAAGGGTGACATAGTGAGACTCTGTGTCAAAAATTAAATAATTAAATAAATAAAATACATTGACCCAAATTAAGGCAAGATAGATGAAATAAGGCTGCCAAAAATGTTGATAATAGGATGATAGAGTGGGCTTGGCGCCTGTAGCACAGTGGTTACAGCGCCAGCCATAAACACCGAAGGTGATGGGTTCAAACCCGGCTTGGGCCAGCTAACCAACAATGACAACTGCAACAAAAAGTAGCTGGGCATTATGGCGGGCACCTGTAGTCCCAGCTACTTGGGAGGCTGAGGTGAGAGAATTGCTTGAGCCCAAGAGTTTGAGGTTGCTGTGAGCTGTGACGCAATGGCACTCTACCCAGGGCGACAGCTTGAGACTCTGTCTCAAAAAAAAAAAGGAAAAAATAGGATGATAGGTACATAGAGGATTATTGTACTATTACTCTTGTGCAGGTGTCCTCAAACTTTTTAAACAGGGGGCCAGTTCACTGTCCCTCAGACCATTGGAGGGACGGACTGCGGGCCCCGGGACGAGTTGACTGCTAAGCAGGACAGGCAGTGGCGGCAAAACCACCAGGTAGGCCGGATAAATGTCCTAGGCAAGCTGCATGTAGCCCATGGGCCTTAGTTTGAGGACACCTGCTCTTGCATATACTTGAAATTTCCTATAATAAAATATTTTAAAATGTCATACTGTTGTTCTGCCATTCTTATTATATCATCACGTTTTTGCCCCTCCCCAGTCACACTTCCCACGCACGGTGTATATTCTATTGGAGAAATCCTTCTTGAATCCTTACCCCAAGGAAAGAAAGAACAAATGAGCCCATTGTGGATTCAACCAGGAGCCAAACCCCAGGTGCTGGTCACTCCTTCGGTTTCCAACTTTTGGCTGAGCTACGGTGTCCGTGAAGACTTGGCAGGATTGCCACCTGACAATACATTTTCTCAGAGTCCCTAAAGCTGCAGAAGTTAATTACAGAGCATTACCTATGAACTGTTGCAGTATTTATAGTTATTCAAGGACTTACATAAACCTGTGCTTAAAATTCACTGTGTGAGCTCTACAGATAATCTGTTATGGGTACCTTGGTTTTAGAGAGTCATAAAGAATGGTGTGTTATACTTGGACAAGAACAAGAAAGAATTCTTGGTGACCTTGACTTAAGCAAGAGCAGCTTCACCATGTAGAAGATTTTTTTAAACAAATAGTGATAAAGAATTATTCCGGAGATAAAGAGATCTGGAGGAATGGCATTTGTTTTACACAAAAGCCACAAGGAAACAAGGTAATAGAGCTTAAAAGGAAAAGAAAGCTCACATACAGCAATTTTTCCAAGTAGGTATATAGTTACTGTGCAAACTCAAGTAGGGCTTTTTGACATTAAAAAAATAACGAAGTCATAGCACATTCCTTACTGTCAGGGTATGTTTGATTTGTAGGTTCCTATGTACATTTTAATTGCTCGTATCAGGAAATAGTGTGGGCTGTCCTTCCTGAGGGCTGTCCCTCAAACTAATTCCTTATTTTGGTGACTATCATCTGGCCCTTACCTGGGAGCTAGTTCATATAAAACAACAATGACAACTACAACAAAAAAATAGTTAGGCATTGTGGCAGGCACCTGTAGTCCCAGCTTCCCGGGAGGCTGAGGCAAGAGAATTGCCTAAGCCCAGGAGTTGGCGGTTGCTATGAGCTGTGTGATGCCACAGCGCTCTACCAAGGGTGATGAAGTGAGACTCTATCTCTAAAAAAAAAATTTTAAATAAATAAAATAAGAATATAAAATTCTCTTATGATTCTAAAATAATAATGCTTTTTTTTGGGTAGAGGCAGAGTCTCACTTTATTGCCCTTGGTAGAGTACCATGGCATCACAGCTCACAGCAACCTCCAACTCCTGGACCTAAGCAATTCTCTTGCCTCAGTCTCCCAAGTAGCTGGGACCACAGGTGCTCACCACAGTGCCTCGCTATTTTTTGGTTGCAGTTTGGCCATGGCCAGATTTGAACCTGCCACCCTCGGTATATGGAGCCAGTGGCCTATTCACTGAGCCACAGGTGCCGCCCGTAATAATGCATTTTTAAATGTTACCACGTTAGAAGTAGCTCTTCCTAATATATACTTTCCCAAGCAGGATTTACTAAAAGTACCATTTCTGTTACTTAGAGATCCAAAACCCGTGTTGCATCATGTGTGTTTTTACACTAACGTTGGCTAATCGTCCCGGGCCTCTGCGTTCAGCTCCACACCGTGTGCGCTGTGCACAGCACTGGAAGAAGGAGTACACAGGGGCTGGTCCCGTCCCCTGTCTGTGCTGATGCTGCTCTCAGTACTGGCAGTGCAACTGCATCAGGCATAAGGTGACCAACCCAGAGGAGGGACTCTCAGCACCATCACCAGCACAGTCCTGGGCAGTCCACACTGCTGAGAGCACAGACAAGCCACATCCTGGCTCTGGCCTTGGAATCCCTCCTCTAGAACTGTAGAGCTAAAGCAGCTGAAATGGCCAGGCTATTTTCACATCACTTCTTTTCTCCTTATGTTTTAAAGGTGAAAGAGCCATGTAGTCATGCCAACCTCCTGACCAAGCCCGATCCAAGAACCTTCTGGACTAATGATGATTCAGGTATTTTTAGAAAAATACACTCTGGGATGCATTCTGTAGTAAAGCTCTGCACAAAAGCCAGGTTGGGGGGGGGGTGTTTGTTTGTTGCTACCTAAGCCTAACATCTGAATACACTTCACAATCAGTTGTAGTATGGTAGACATTTCATTGTTTCTTCCCTAAAGCGTCTATAGCATTAGGGGCAGCTTGGCGGAACATGCAGTATATCCAAAAGTTGGGAGGAACAAAGGAAGGAGTCTACTTCCTGGGTAGACAGGAGTAGAAGCAAGCAGCCAAGCACACAGGTCCATGTTTCTCCCTGGAATCCCTGGAAGAGTCCAGGGCAGGGACGTGATGAGAGAACCTACGGTGAATCCTAACTCCGAATACTTGCAGGAGGGGCAAGTACGGCTTGTAGCAGAAGGTCCAGGGTATAAATCTAATCAGAATCAGAGGAAGCCCACTTTATTTAAGACACCAGGGAGATATTGAATATTACACTCGGACAGTAGGCTATGTTCTCAGAGGGCAATAAAGGACTGTTTTTATTCTTTTTCAGAAACACACATGAGGCCTAATTGCACAACGCAGACACTAGAAATGAAAAGAGGAGGTGAAAAGCACAAAAGGAGTGAAAATCATTAAGAGAGTGATAATAGAGCTTTCACCTTTTCTAATTAAATAGGGTCTAATGAAATGGAAAAGTCATGCAGATATCTAATATTTGGATTATGCCTCACACTTTTACGAAGTGCGTTCACAGAAGTCTAATTTGGTGCGTGCAGCGGCCCTGTGGGATGGCAGGGGCCACCCGTCCTCGTTACCCCCACGTTAGGAATGGAATGACAGGCTGGGGGTTAGCCGACATATTTAAGCTCACAGCCAGCAAACACCAAGGCTGGGAGGAGGATGCCAGCTGAGTGCCTGGTACCATAGCCCATTTCCTAGTTAGAAGCTCTCCTAGGAGAAACAGCTTGGACTAAATCTGTGCTTTAATCTGTTCTTTATAAAAGAGTCAGAGACTGTGCCTATGAGCAGAAGCTGGAGGACTTGAGGAAGAAAGTGAAAAACTTGTCTGATGGCTTCCCTCCCCCCAAAGACCAGGCTTATTATGGTCTAAATTTACTACAATTTCATCTGTCCAAAATTGGTTTTTCTGTCTTGTTTTATGTATGTCTTTTGAAGAAAGATGAAAAAGCATGAAAGCGAATTGGCCTATTTATGCCGTCACTTTGGTCCATTAGCAGGACAGCACCACAATAAACAAGCCATCTGCCGGCTAACGCTACTGTTTAGATCTATAGCACATGTGTTGGGAAGAAGCGACGAGGAGTGGAATATCACAAGTAAAAATTAAGTGATTCTTGTTGTTATGTAAAGGGAATAAAATGGGAGAGGCTCTGTACAGGACAGGGACAGAAAATGTTGCTCAGACACTTTTAGGAGCTAAAGAAAGTACCTTGTAGGAAAACTAATGCAGAACATGGAGAGAATTTTTTTTTTTTTTTTTTTTTTGTAGAAACACAGTCTTACTCTGTTGCCCAGGCTGGAGTACCATGGCATCAGCCTAGCTCACAGCAACTTCAAACTCCCAGGTTCAAATGATCCTCACGCCTCAGCCTCCCAAGCAACTGGGTCTACAGGCACCCACCACAATACCTGGCTAATTCCTTCCACATTTAGTAGAGACAATCTTGGTCTTGCTCAGACTGGTCTTGAACTCCTGAACTCAAGGGATCCCCCCCCCACCTCTGCCTCCCAGATTGCTAGGTTTTCAGGCGTGAGCCACCATGCCCACCCAAAATCATCTTTTGTGGCTCGGCGCCTATAGCTCAACCGGCTAAGTCACCAGCCATGTACACCTAAGGTGACAGGTTCTAATCCCCAGCCCGGACCCGCTAAACAACAATGACTGCTGCAACCAAAAAATAGCCGGGCATTGTGGCAGGCGCCTGTGGTCCCAGCTACTTGGGAGGCGGAGGCAGGAGACTCGCTCGAGCCCAGGTGTTGGAGGTTGCTGTGAGCTGTAATGCCACGGCACTCTACCCAGGGGGA